>CAJHQP010006196.1:0-39983 GCA_905132765.1 Moricandia arvensis | reverse complement strand
AAATATATTCACTCATTAATAATGACCATTAACAATAATCAATACCTATATATTGTTATGGAATCATCATTTATAGTAACAACTATAGATCCGTTAGAATCATGTCATTAAAGACCAAAGATATAATCGATGATTTAGTTATGGTTGGTGAAATTAAATATGTTGTTTAAATCTTTTCTTAAGCTAGATTTTAAGGTGTTAATTTATTAATGCTAATTAATATAGCATTGACATTCCATAGTAAATAAAGGCAGAATCCTAATAGGGATTATACTTTAATAGTATAGAAATTTTCGTAATTCATTATAATACTAAATATTTTTTAAATTTTTTTTTTGA
Source organism: Moricandia arvensis (assembly GCA_905132765.1). NCBI lineage: Eukaryota > Viridiplantae > Streptophyta > Magnoliopsida > Brassicales > Brassicaceae > Moricandia > Moricandia arvensis. The sequence continues at coordinate 39,644 of CAJHQP010006196.1, read as the reverse complement.
ACCTCAAGAAATTTTTTTTTGCCAAAATAACTATTTTTATTTTAACAATTTATCTACTATTATCAAGTATATAAACAGTTAATCAATTTTTTTAAAAAATATTATATGATTTTTCTAGGTTTTATCAGGTCAACCAATGTCGATTCACAGGTTAATGATAGGTTTTTGAGTTTTATCGAGTTTTTAATTAATGGATTTTCATTAAATCCAACTTTTGTGGAAACATATATCAGGTGGTAGAACTTCTGTTAGAATGATACATAGAAAAGCATAAACCAGTCGAGATTATATATAGTTACCAGTTCACTAGTTCGACTGCGGATCTAAATCATATATACTTATATATTAATTCGTCTATAAATCACATATTTTCTATGCTAAAAAAGAACTAAATAATTTGTAAAAATAGTATGCTTTTATTCGCACCACTTAAATGTAGATGCATTATTAGTATTCAACATTTGGTTTCAGTTGGGGTATTTTGGTTTTTGGTATTTAGTATTTTGGTTCTACAAATTTAAGAACCGTTTAGGTATTTTAAAAATTTGGTTTAAAAAGTTATTTGTTATTTTCATATTGTAAACTAAAATTATGGTTATTTTACCTAAAATATTTAAAAATTGTACACTAATATAGTTAATATATATTATATTTAAACGTTTATTTTTTATAAAAGAAAGATTTGGTTAATGTTTGAAACTTATGCAAAATTGTAGTACATGGTATATCTTTCAAAATAATATATATTATTAAATAAACAAGAATACCTAACAAAAAGCTACTATAAATATTAAATTTGTAAGTAAATAACAAATTAATTATATATAATAAAACCAATGTGAAATTCATGTTACAAAGATAATCAAATAAAAAAATAAAATCACTAACTATACTCTATAAAAATCATAATCAGTTTGGATGATATGATTTATCTATAAATTCTAAACAAGTATCTAAAATTTTAAATAGTAACATTTTATGCTATCAAGTTATTGAAATTTTTAATTTAGCGTGAAAATTAAATACTTGCACTATTTAAATCAGTAATTATTTTAAAAACTTATAAAAAGAATATTAACAGTGGATTCAAAACGAATATATAAAAGAGAAATAATCCATAATTTATATACTGAATCGCAATCGCATTTCTTAGTAATTTTATTTTAATTATTACTATAATAAAAGATAAATGAACATCAAAAATGTAAAGTACTTCCGTAATTTGAAATAAAAGTTCTATGATTTATAATAAGAAAACAAAAACTAATAGTGAATGTTAATATTTTTTTAAGTTGAGAGTAAACTAAATATTTTTAAATACATATTCACTTACTTTTCCATTTGTAGGAGGTACCCTAGTGGCATTTGTAAAGAAATTTAGAATCTTTATAAGCTAATAAAGATAAGAAAAATAAACACAAAGAATAAAAGCAAATTAAAATCATGCAATGTGAATGCAAAATGGATAAAATTATTTAAAATAATAAGCTACACGTAGACAACACCCGTATATTAGTTATACTAAGAAAAGGTTATTAAAAATTATGTATAAAATCCTTTATCACCGTATTGATTATCAAGCCGGTGAATGTTGATTAAATTCTGCATTATTCAGAAGAAAAGTTGAGGGATGCCAGAATGTGCCCATCATTCGTTCTCTACTTCTCTCCAAATACAGAGTGGATATTCTCTTTTCAGATCTCAATCATACATTATTGCGCTACACCCAGCATTAGGGGTGGGCGTTCAGGTACCCGTTCGGGTTCGGGTCAGGTATTTTAAATTATCATGTATAAAGATATAAAGATATAATATCCGTTCAGGTATTTCTAAATTTTGGGTTGGATTCAGATATTTTTAATTCGGGCTCGGATATTTCGGATATAACCAAAAATTCAAGGTTTTGATTAAGAAAAAAATAAAGACACATTATTCTTGCAAAAAAGTTATTCCTCCTCTCGTTTTTTCGTTACGTAACACGATCGAGAGTAACCAGACAACTATATGGATGGAAAATACCCTTCCGGTGAAGAATGAAAATACGGTGTGAAGTGGCTCCGGTTATAACAGTGACGTTTATGGTGGTGATCATTGATATAACTAACATATCTGAAAAACCATATTGGTATCGTGAAAAAAAAATATTTTAGAGAATAAGATTTTGTAGAGAAAGAAGATGAGAGATGGTACCTTAATCTTTCATGTTTAGGAAAGATATATATATATCATACGCTTAGGTTACGAAAATAGTGGTTTTACATTGATTTTACAATATTAATTAAAAACAATGGGTTAAGGATAATCAATCATTACAATTTGGATGAGAAATGTAGATTTAGGCGAAGGTATATATATGTTCGGATGACTTCGGGTATTGTTTCGGATTTCGGATATATCCGATTGGGTTCAGATATCCAAAATAGTTCAATACAAAACCTGATCGGGTATTTGGCTACTTCGGTTCGGATTCGGATTCAGATTTTTCGGTTTGGATTTGGGTTGGATATCGGGTAACCCCAATCGGAATCCGAACCGAAGTAGCAAAATACAAGATGATTGATATATATATTAAGACATAATCATTTATTATTGTTAGTATTATCAAAATTATTATGATATTCAAAGTTTCTTAGTATATAAAATTATTAATGTAAATAAAATTAAATAAAAACAAACAAAAACGGACAAAATAAGGGTACAAAATAATTACAAAACCAAGAAAAAGATGAAGGTTTCTTATTTTGTGTTATTATCTGCAACCTTAGGTTTGTTTTAAACTTTGCTAAAATATAAACCAGAAATACCAAAATTAAATTAGTAAGAGAAAAAAGCCATTGCACCCAACCAAAATAAAAAAGGTGAAACAATAGTTTAAAGGATTGGAACAATAGCAATGGAGCATTCTAGAAGGTTCAGAGATCCTGTTCGATCAAGTAATCACCCAACCTCTCGACGACCATGTTACATTGCCCTGGAGTCACTGGTTCTTCGTACAGACCAAACACCATTGATTGTCCTGTTTTCTTGATCGTTATTCCTCCAGCTCCCTGCACAAGTTCTTAATAAGAATCTTTGCAAATCTCATTCCCTCTACTAACGGTTGTATTTTGAAAAGACAATTTTTATTACATCAGTCAGATATCAAGTAATAATATGTTTGACCATCTTTGCAAGTATAAATACTCCTAACTAAATAAATCACAGTCGGCATATGGAATGCAATGGGAGGAGTTAAAAAAAAAACATAACCTTAGGCCTGAATTGTTTCAAATGCATTTATGAACCTACATTTACATTTGCATGGAACTTTTTTATACATAACTTTTTATGAGAACTACATACATATAAAACTTGCTTTTTGAAATATACAACATGTCTTCAGAAAATATTTTTTGTAAAAGTAAAAACGTTAAACGCAAACGGAAGGTTGTGAGTTCCATTTGCGTTCGCCATTTACATTTAACAAATTATGAAATTTACTATTTGATGTTGTGATCTTAGATATATGTAAAAATACTAAATGTATATGCAAAAAGCTAGGAAACTCGATTCTTTCAAGCGCAATCTCTACATTTTCATTTATATGAGGAAAAATATAATTAACCTTCAAATAATATATATATGCAGAATGTGTATGGGAAAACAAACATTGGACCATAATTTTTAAAATTTCTCCTAATCTTACCTTCTTGCCACGGGATGACTGCAACCAGGCTCGCCTTGGATGACATATACTTTAGTCTGCAAGAAACAAGCCAGTGGGAGCTAGGTGACCCGGCTCATCGAAATCTTTCATGATAGCTGTCATCTCTTGAGGCTTGAACTGTTTGAAGATAATGAATCAATTAATCAAATTAATTCTTGTTCAAAATCAAGAACTTAGTGTAGTTATAAATAACATAGCAAGGCATGCTGGAATCATAAAAGTAATATGTTCATTAATAAGCATATTGGATATAACTTGGAAACCGAGTATCTATATCCAATAAAACACTTATTTGTTCTATTCCGTTTCATAGGGTGCCAATAAAAAAACAATCACTATTTGTCTATTTCAATCATCAGGAAAATAAAATTTATGAATGCAAATTTGACAGAACTCCCGATCTAGAAAATAAATATTAAGAACGTTCTAAAAATGCAAATAAATTGGACAATAACTTTTAAAATAAATAATATAACACAATATATATATATTATATTATTTTTGAAACTAAAAATTTTAGATCACATTTATATTTATATGTGCCATCACTTTATGGCAATGTGCCATGCTAATCTTCTTTGTATTGCTTCCAGTTTTATCAGATTTCCCCCAAGGAACATCAACTATTAATTTGATTCTAAATTAATTTACCACAAAAGCCTAGAAATTATAGTTTTGAAACGGCTATAGGGCAAGGACTAAATGAAAGTCGGAATCTTTCAAGAACGCGATCATGGACGATCAAGGAAGAAGAGATATATTACCTGAGAAAAATTGGCAACTCTGAGCCCAAACGTCTACCGCGTCATGGCCGATGATGGCGAGCGGTGCGGTGGTGACCTGGCCGTCCCGACTCGCCATCAAATGCTCATCACGTACGTTGCACGACATTGTCTGGATCTTCTTTCTTTTACCTCTTCGGCTTCCGTTTCATTTAATTGTATGTTCAAACTGCAATCTGAGGGAGACTTTGTCGTCTCTCGATAATAGGGAACAAAGAATGTTGTTTGATGAAGTCTGGATCGGTTGGATATAAAGAAACATTCTCAGCCGCTCATAAATTCAATATTCTAAATCACGTCTCGCCTTTCTTCAAGCTTAACCATTCCTCCACTGCACGTACGCCAGGTGTCCTTGCCAATTTTCCTCCTATTTATAACGAACCAGAGATGGACTTCGACGAGTACCATGCATGCCGCTATTTTTTTTTCAATAAAGTTAATATTTTAATTTTGAATATTTTTTAAATTTTTGAAAGAATAAAGTTCTTGATATTTTAATAATTAGCTAAATCTCAAAACAAGATCTACCATGTGCTAACACCACCAAACGACACAAATTTTCCAATAGGTTTTAAACGATTAGAAACGCGGTAAAATGCTTTTTTTTTTTTTGCAGTAAGAACTTATTCTTCTTTTTATTAAAGTTGCATTAGAGTGCCGATTATTGCCTAAGAAAAGGTAGTTGCCACATGAGGAATAGCTGAAATGGCATCATTTGGGGAAGTTATGGAAATTTCATTACTAGTGGGGATTTTATTAATTAATTAGTTCACATATTTTAAGAGTGCACCATCAGGAGGGGAATGAAGAAAGAGTTAAGCATGGAAGAAAGAGGAAAACGAAGAGAAAGATAGTGTTAGTCCAGTTCCAGCTCAAGGGTCATGTAAAACTCCAATGAATGCAACTTGGAAAATTTTCAAATTGGTTTCATGATTATGCTAAAAAACTAGTTGAAGCAAGCTTTAAGCAGTAATCGTCTGTATAGGTTGCTGAACATGGAATGTTATTGATTTTATCATCTACGGACGATTTCATGTAACTCTGTTGGATAATGTTAGCTCTAAAGAGTGCAAAGCTTCAAGTGTTATATTAGCATCAAAGTGGCTACGATATGTTTCACGCTTGGTTTTAGTGTAAATGATTCAAGAAAAGTTTTTTTGATCGATCTTGGAAGGTACTCCAAAACCAGCTTAATAGCCAATTTTGAAGCGCAATGTATTCGTAAAACATGGTTTTTTCTTTTCAAATTTGTAGATCATGAAAAGGGTGGAGAATTGGTATCGTTGATTACCTTTAAGGTTGGGCCAGTGGAGCCATGTTGAAGATCCGTAGAAGAAGTAGTCAACAAGAACATTTCCGGTGTTATCTAGAGAGCTCATATGTGTCATGGCTGAAACAAGCGTTGACATTGAAGGTGTACGCATTAGGCTCTATCAGCGTACAAGCTTCAAACTAACTTCTAGTCTTACTGGCGAAGGACAAGGGTTGATTGAATGGTTTGAAACAAACAGAAAGTGAAGTCAGTCATATACATATAAGCATGGTAACGTAGGCTCAATGGAAGTGTTGGAGACGGGCTTGGGGATTGTCTAATAGCAATCAACCTTTTTTAATGGGTCATTCGGCCAGGGCTCTATTCCTTGGCTGCGCACGGCTATATGAGGCATTGCAATGAAGTAGTCAATTATCTCAGAAGAGGATACATTGTTGAACGTGCCACCGCAGGATAGGATTATTAAGACATCCGCCGTGGGAAGGATTTTTTGGAGCCAACTGTGGATGAAAACTCAAACAACTCGAGAGTATTCGTGGAAGGGGTTTCACTGTGTGAAGTAGAAAGAGGAAAGATAGAGAGAGCTGTGAAGAGGTTAAAACTTGTGGGATGGAAGAAGGTGCAGTTGATGAAGGAGAGATCACTTGTTATTGGGAAAGATAAGCTTCAAAGCATTCTGAGAAGTGGAGGTTCCTCACCGAATGGCATTGGATGAGTTCTGTCATTACTTGAAGACTATAGGCCTGAACTTCATGTAATAGATGTATTACTAAAGCATTGATTATATTGAGTTATGGATCAAGCCTTGATGGTTGAAGAATTCTACCCATAGTTCTGGTTCACGTTAGTGTTGTTAATATAAATACCAATTGAATAGGGGCATCTAGATGTTTTTTGGTTCCAATACAAATCTGTGAGCTTCTGTCAACATATGGATGAAGCATGTACCATTACTCTTTTTATATTCCATCCGTTTAAAAATATACATTTTAGCAGTTTCGCACATATTAATAAAATATATTAATTTAGTTATAAATGTATTAATTTTATTATTAATTATTTTTCATAAGTTTTCTAAACAAATAAAATCATATACACCACTAAATTTTTATTTAATATTTTAAATGTTACATTTTATCATTGGTATATTTTTTAAGAAAACGCAAATATCTTTTAAGAAGCGAATATATTTTTTAACGAAGCGAGATCATATTTTATGAAATATAGATCCTTCGTACAGAGGAAGTGCATGTATTGTTGATTTTATTTTAATGAAGAAATTCGTGTTGTTTTGAGATCACTACAGCTATTTTAAAAATTGTGATGGCGGAAAAATGCATTAAAATTTTTTGAAATACAGCAATACGTGATTCAGCACAATTGTGACTAGTTGGTTCTTTATTTTCTAATAAGTAGGTTTTATGAATATATCTACCACCATATATCTATTTATGTAACTTTAATTCAAACAAAGAATATTGTTACATCAGGTGTAACTCCTGTTTTTGTTGTTTTTTAGAGTATGACATAGAGATATTGAGTGTGTTAACAAAATAATATAGAGATAGTGAGTGTAAAAGAAGATCTTTACTTCGGTTCACTTCATCGAGAAGCAAACCAAGCTTCTATCGCCCCCTACCTATCTAACGTCTCCTAATTTCCGAACCGAAGAAGTAGACTCCGAACCTGTTTGTCAATGTATTCGGGCAAGGCTGGTGGTGAACAGCCAATAAAATGGATTGCAGCTTGAAATACATAACGTATAGAAAGCGCAACTTTTCTAGTGGAATATTAATCGACAAGCCACTTCCATCAGTCATGTTCCTGTCCAGTGCGTTGTGTACTGTAGGTTTTCGAAATCAGGCTACTCTATACCTCCTCTGTATACACGCACTCAGAAAACATGTGGCTGTGGTTCTTTATCGGGCTTGGGCCAGATTGCTCGTAAGACATTATTTCCATTGTTTCAAATAGGAGTGGACAAAGAGTAAATACTATCAAAGTTTCAGTATTTGTGAATTTATGGCGCAAGGAGAATTTAATTTTTTGTTTTTCTTTGCTTTGGAAAGAATACAAGTGTCTTTTTCAGATATGTCGAAAATATGTAGACAGTCGTGAACCATTTACGATATTTAATGATATTCTCATGTGTTTTTTTTTAATAGCAATTAATCTAGAAAGATCAATAAATTATTTTTCTTAAAAATATTTTACATGATATATAAATAAATAAAAATAAGAAAATAGTAAAACTATAGTGTTTTGTAAATTTAAAATTGGTCAAAAATAAAGTCAAAACTTCAGCAAATGTCAGAAGTTGTTAAAATAATAATTTAATATACTTATACATTTAGAATCTATATTTAATCTGTATAAAATGTATTTATAAGTCTGCCCTAGTGGAATGGATATTTGTTTTTTAAAATTTTATTATTTGTGATTTGTTCACGCTTTTAGCGACTATCGAATTTTTAGTATTTTTTTTGCTCGCAAAACTTTGCGGATATCCAAAATTTTGAATCGAAACAAAAACAAATAACAAATCAAATTTAACGAAAAATGCTGACTTAGTTCCTAAGTCCTTTTTAATCACACAAGAGTATTTTCTTAAGCACAATAGTTTCTTTAGAAAATAAACATGTTCTCCAACCCAAATGATTCTCGTTTTTTTTAATCAGAAAAAGAATGCGCGAAGAGTGTGATTGGTGAATTTTGGAGTAATAGAAGAGTAACTTATTAAAGCAATAGGAAGAAAGAGGTGGAGTATATAAAATAAAAATGATGATAGTTCAACATAATTTGTTTCTGCACTCACATAGTGAGGGAATAAGTGAAACTATATACTCTAACAAGAATTAAAGAGATAAAATTAATTTCACTTTTATTAGTAAAAAGTAATTTAAACTGAGTGAAAAAATAAATTATCGCTGAAAATATTCTCGTTAAAATTACTTTTCAGTCAGACGTTGAATATAAATCGATGGTCTTGAACTACACAGTCAGCAAGTTGACACTTGGGATTCGGAAACAGAAACCAGATGTAACAAGTTTGGTATTAGCAAGTTGATGAGTTTCAAACTATACTTTTGTTGTTGTTCTTTTTGAAATAATATACTCAGGGGTGGAGCACGGATGAATAACTCTGTGATTTCCAGTATTTGTGATTTGCTTCGTCTCTAAGATATCTAATTTTCTGATTTGCTTTGCTTCGGAGAAAATACGGATATCCGGTCTTCCGGATATCCGGGATTTCTTTTGGGATAGTTACGAATATTCTACAGATATTTACAGATACTCTTATCTACTTTGTTTAAATACAAAGTAAATTTAGAAAAATATATACAAATTTGTTTTTAAAAAATATTTTTACATAATACTCAAATGAACTAATAAAAATTAATGGAACTTATGTTCCATACAATTTCTAAACATTAATCAAATTTTCTAAATCAACACACTTTTTCTTTAAAAATTGTCTTTTATAAAGATTTTATAAAGAAATTCTAAATAAACGTTAAATAAAAGTTTATAGTTAACATAAATATTTTGTAAAATTATACATATAAAAATCTATATTTATTTTTAGATATACCATCTATTTGCTATAATATCGAATCGAATCGGATATTCGGGTTTAAAAATTTTTTAGTATTTGTGGTTTGCTTCGTTTCTAACGGATATTAACTTTTAGTATTTGCTTTGCTTCGACGACTTACGGATATCCGGATTTTACGGATCGAATCGAAACAAATAACGATTCGAATCAAATTTAACGAATAAAATGCCCAGCCCTAAATATACTCACTAAGTAGAATATAAATATTGATTCGGATAACCAAACTAGAGGTACGTAATTAATAGATAATAAAATAAAAGAAAATTCAGAGTACTATGTGCGAACTTGTTGTTATTGTATGTTTTTAAACATTGGTTACTTCATTGGTTACCAGCAACATATATGATACTGATGAACAACTTCATGAAAAAATTCACGTTGAAACTCTTCCTGAATCATTCGGATCGACAAACGGTTATGAATGTACAACATTTTGATGGACATGATCTCTCTACAAACATACAATCACAATGAACGGTTTCTGCCTGTAGCATTCAGAAACTGCCGATAAGCTTGTATCTAATAATATGCAAGAAATAGAAATAGCTCTGTTAAGAATTAAACCCCATACATGGTATAAAGCTTTTTAAACATCAATCATTAGGTTATGGTACTTCTACGTCTGTCATTGTATTATGTGTCTTTGTTTATGTCTGATCGAAAAATTAAAAAAATAACTATGCTTTTGTTATTTGATCTTACCTTTCTTAATGAATTTTATTGCTTTTATATGCTTGTGTAAATTAGTAATTCATATCTTCAATCAATTTTTACTTATTGAATTCTTAAGGCTCTTTGCCATTTCTTATTGTAAAATTCTTTATTGGGTTAGGCAAGATGGGACCACACTTTGGACCAACAATTTATTGAAGATCAATTAATTTATTGATGATTAGAGTTTATATAATAAATTCCATCCAGCAAACTTTTGCTCTTTCGGGTCAAACATCAGAGCTGGGCATAAAAATCAATTGGATACACTCCAAAATTTTGAGTATAATGGATATATTTTTAATATTTCAGCTATATGGTTTTTGTATTTTTTTTATATTTCTATATGGTATTGACATTTAGGAATTTAAAAAAATTTCGGATGTTTTGGATATATTTTAAAGTTTTGGTATAGTTTCAGTTTGCAATATAATTTCTAACTTTTGAAAATCGTTTTCTGATTTTTAAACATGAGTATTTGAGATACAAAATATTCAAACTGAACTATATTAAAAATATATATTTACTGGTTTTCAAAATTTAAAACTAAACCGAAACTAATTCTATTGATATTTAAGACATTTAATGAGAAGCTAATTCGCGTTGTTTTAAAAAATCTGTAAATTTTAATTTTAGTAAAAGTTTTGATTAATTTTAACAATATGTTTTTTTTAATATTTATAGAGCCCTTTTTTTTATCTTGATTAGGATGGTTTATTGGGATTCATATTAATTTTTGACTACTATTGTTTAGGTAATTTTCTGTGCTCGTGCACGAATATAAATATTTATAAAGTAAATATATTATAATAATTGCTTCATATTAATTTCAATTATAAATTAATTTATAATTTTATATTAATAATATTATATTTATTTTAATAAACATATGATTTTGGATATGTTATATTTAGTCGGTTTGGGCTAATTTGTGGGTCAAATGTCAATTTGATTATCGCTTAGGTATGTTAAACTGTATATATTTCTTTGAATTTAACTTATAATATTTTTTTATTATAAATATATTAAAATTTTGATTATTTTTTAATTTTATTTAGGTTGGTTATTGTATTACATATGTAAATATATTTTAGTAGTTATGTATAACTTAATATATATTGTTCTTAGAATGAAATAAAAAAACAATTGGTTAATAGTTTATTTATTTTTATTAATATGTTTTGAGTCATCCTCTAATTTCTATCTATAAAATAAATAAATTATTATTATAAATTTATCTATTTTTATTGGAGTTAGATGTATGATTTTGGATATAAGTTGGATTAGTTTAGTAATGTTGTGTTTTAGATAAAGAATATACTTGTTTCTATATGTTTCTATTAACAATATCTTTTTTATAAAGAAGAAGAGAACAAAGATCAAAGAAGAGAGAAGAGTTAATGTGGTTGATTATTTTTCTTATTATTCTTGTGTGTTACAAAAGGAGAGAGATTCACTATTTATAGTGAAAATAAGACTCTCATTTTGACCATTTTGAAGAATAAGACAAAAGATAAGATAAACATTATCTCATCAAACAGATAATTATCATCTATATTATCTTTAACACTCTCCCTTGATTGTCTATTTTGTATTATGTACTGGTCTCGTTAAAAACCAAACTATAGAAAAATTCGATGGGATAAAAACTGTAACAAGGGAAAAATAATACATTGACATAATTTTCCCCTGAGAATAATGGACATATTTTTTTTTTTCACAAATACCGCATTCCGATATCAAAACATGTTTTCAGAATGTTGTAGTGGAAAGAGCCACGATGAACAAGTCATCCATATTGTCCCATGACCGTATATACTCGATGTCTACTTCTTGATTTTTCTAGAGCTCTCGTATATAAGAGAAAAATCTTAGAGAGATGTGTTTTGTTCTATCGCTTTTATAGCCTTCTTTGAGTTGAGCGATACAAACGCGAATTATCTTCAATATTTTCGTCGGTTATTTCTTGTTAGCTATTATACTTGCTTCTTGTATGTGGTGATTCATTGACCTAAACCACACACATTTATGACATGCTTCGTGAAGCGCAATAGTCTCCTCATGATCCGAAGAAATCACAACCAGAGTTTGTTTCTGGGAACGTCAAGAGATTGCAGTTTCACCAATTGTAAAAACATAGCCTGTTTGCGATTGATCCTTATGAGGATTTGATAAGTATCCTACATCTGCAAATCCAACCATACCAACTCGGATTTTCTAAAATAAATCAACCCTAATTCAATAGTACCTTGAAGTTAACCGAATATGTGCTTTATTCTGTTCCAATGCATGCGAGTATGATCAAACCTATATATTTTAAGTAAGTTAGTAGCAAAATCAATATCAAGTCTAGTATAATTTGCAAGATAAAAAATTTCACCGACAACACTCATATAAGGTACTTCAGGACCTAATATTTATTTGTTATCTTCACATGATCTAAAAGAACCTCTCTCAACATCGAGAGCGCTATTACCATTGGAGTACACAAAGGAGTTACTTTCTCCATATAAAAGTGTTTCAATATACTTTCCGTAGAATCAAATCGATGCACAAATATTCCTTCTCGGAAATGCTTAATTTGGAAGAACCAAGATAAAACTTTATCTTTTTGAGATCTTTCGTTTTGAACTCTTCTTTCATATGAGTTTGTGCATCATCACCTACTTTCCAGTTCCAATTATGTTCAGCTCATCTACATATACAACAATGATCACAAAGCCAGATGATGATTTCTTAATAAAAACGCATGGAGATATCGCATTATTCACACATCTTTTTCTCAAAAGATATTCACTTAAGCGATTATACCACATGCGTTCCGGTATTGCTTTAATCCGTAAAGTGATTGTTGTAACTTGACCGAAAAAATCTCCTTGGACTTTTTTTCAGTGCTTCTATATCATGTATATATCATTATCCAATGATCTATATAATATGTTGTCACAACGTCCATGAGATACATTTCAAGATCTTTCGATGCCGCTAGGCTCATCAAAAGTCTAAACGTAATTGCATCTATTACCTAGGAATACATTTCCTCAAAATAAATTATCGGTCTCTGAGAAAAACCTTGGGCAACTAATCAGGCTTTATATCGTGTTACTTCATTTTTCTTATTTACCTTTTTCACGAATACCCACTTGTACCCAACTGGATTTATTTTCTCAGGCGTTATGACTATAGGTCCAAAGACATTATTTTTATTTGGGGAGAGTAACTCAGTTTGTATGGTCATTTTCCACTCCTCCCAATCATGTATTTTAATACATTCCAATATGGATCTTAGATATTTATCATCACTTTTGTGATTTATTTCTTTGGACACAGAAAATGAGAACATTCCGTCAAATACTTTTATCTTATTTATGATCCATAATTTTTTCATCTCGGGCATAGTTGATAGAAATCTCATACTTTTCTCTTCCCTTCTCGTGATCTGGATCTTTATCTTTATTTGTTTCTTTTTGAACCTTTCCATGTATGGTCTCTTTGAGACATTTTCAGTATTAGGTTCTTCTGAAACCTTTTCATTTTACTCAACCAATTTCTTTTTTCTTTCGGAGATTTTTATCTTTAGAATCCACTGGTATCGCCCTCTTTAACTGAATCCTAGGTTTATTCATTGTGTTTCCATCAGTTTATCCTTTAGGAACAACAACTCTTGATGGAAAATTTTAGCAGGTATATATGATTTTGCCACCCTTCTCGTATCTTCGAATGCATCTGGTAATTGGTTTGCCAAATTATACAAATGCACATTTTTATGACTTCCAGCTCTCGTTGATTCGTATCAAGGTGTAACAACAACGGTGTATACCATGTAATCTCTTTAGGAATTTCTCTAATTCCTCCCCCTAACGCCGGAAATTCTTCTTCATTAAAATGGCAATCGGCAAACCGTGCCGTAATTACACACCGGTTACTGGTTCAAGATATCTTATTATACTTGGTGACATATAACCCACATATATTCTCAATCTCTTTTGTGGGTCCATTTTTGTTCTTTGTGGCGGAACTAACGGAACATAAACCGCACACCCAAAGACACGAAAATGGAATACACCTGGCTCCTGCCCAGATGACAATTATAATGGGAGTACTTATGATATGCACTCGGTCTTATCAGAATCAGGGAAGCCACATGCAAAATAACATGAACTCATACTCAAACTGGGAGCTTTTTTCTCAATATCAACGGTCTTTCAATCAACTACAACCATTTTATCAATGAATCGGCTATGCCATTTTTTGTATGAACATGGGGAACTGGATGTTGTACATCAATCCCCACTGACATACAATAATCACTAAAGGCTTACGATGTAAACTCACTAGCATTATCAAGCCTTACTTTCTTTATGGCATACTCTGAGTACTACATTCTCATCTTCATTATTTAGGCAATGAAATTTGCAAAAGAAGTATTTCTTGTCGTCAAAAGACAGGGATTTGACCATCTATTGGATGCGTCAATCAATATCATGAAATATTTAAACGGCCCGCATGGTGGGTGAATCGGACCATATATATCACCATTAATTATTTCTAAAAATAATGGTCATTTATACCCAACTTTTTTGGTGATGGTCAAGTAATTTTTTTCTTGAGAAAAAACTCGCATGTTTACAAAATTCTCTCGTTTTTCAACAGATGGCCATTCAAATTTTGCACAACTTTTCTCATCGTGACTGAACCAGGATATCATCATAGTCTCTCATGACAAATTTTAAATGTACTAGTAAACTTCAGGTTTACCATAGCATAAGACTCAGTCATATTTACTATCGTACAATATAGCCCAAAGGATAACATTCTTAATTCTTCCAATATATGTTTCTTCGCGGATTTAATGCAAAGATATTCAATGCCATCTTTCCTAACAGTTTTAATATGATATTCATGTCTCCGGATATCCTTATAACTTAATAAATTTATAGGAGACTCGGAAGAGTATAAGAATCACTTATTTCAAATTTTGTCATCCTTGGCATTGAAAAACTGACTCTTCGAGAGATCTTAATAATATTTTCACTACCAGATATTGTACTTACGTTTCAGCGTAATCTTTTAATTTGAGGCTGGAGAAATATTTCTTATCTTTGATTATTGTGTTCGTTGACGCACTATCTTCCAAACTCATCTCCATCCATTGTCTCAAAGTCTGGCATTTTTTGAATTTAAAATATTCATAAAACATGTATTAACATAAACATTAAACATAACATATATCTTAGAACAAAAGATATAGATAATATAATATAGTAAACTTTATATCACATCGATTTTATTACTCATCGATATTTTTGGACCAAACAGAATATCTAACATGTCAATTTAAGTATTATCATTTAACCCATGAAATGATGGCTCAGGTTCATCAGAGATGAAGTTTGTTTCACTTCCTTTCTCTTTTTGGGATTCTTTATACAAATCAACTAAATTTTTTGGCGTACGACAACCACGTACCCAATATCCTTTCATGCCGCATCTTTAGCAAACCTTTTCTATTTGTCTTTTATCATCTCGACCCCTTTCGTGTTTGTGGAAATCCTTATTATTTATTTCATCATACGGATGGAATTTTCTTCCTCGTCCTCTTCAACGGACATGATAACGATTTCGATCATGTCCTCGTCCTCTCCAATTATAATAATTGGATGATGCAACATTCGCTTTGGGAATGAAGCAGATCCAGTGGGACGAGCATGATAGTTTAATGTTATGAGTTGGTTCTTTTGGTCCGCTACAAGGAGCACTTGCATCAACTCTGAGTAATGAGTATAAATTTTAGTCCGATATTGTTGTTGCAAAACTATGTTTCCAAGATGGAAGGTGGGAAGATTTTTCTCAATCATATAGTAATCACTTATTTCTCTTCACATAACATCATCCTAGATATAATTTTGAACATCGCTGGATTATATTCACTAATACTTTTACAGTCTTGGAACCGGAGATGGATCAACTCGTGTTTGGCTTTCGGTAAGATCACATATTTTTGGTGATCAAACCTCTATTTTATTGATTTCCAAAGATCCACATGATCCTCTTTTATAATATATTCATCTTTTAAACCATCATGTATGTGGTTTCGTAAAAATATCATGAACTTAGTCTTTTTCTCATCCGACACCATTTTCGAGTTATGAATGGTTTCCAAAAGCATGTTTCCTCTCAGGTGCATCTTAGCACCCACTTTCCAACTCATAGAAATATTTTCCGTGATATCAAGGAAATTTATTTCGAGCTTTGTCAAATCCGACATGATAACTGTATTCATAGAATAACATATATAAAATATAATAAAGACAGAAATTTAAATGCATAAAGTAAAGGAAAAAAATAAAGACATAAACTTAAAGGCATAAATATAAATGCATAAATTTAAAAAACATAAATAAAATTGGAGATTTAGCCTACCACATGATTCAAAGAGACATAGTCTTCCATAGTTATATTTTTTTAAGGTTCAAGAAGATATAGTCTGCTATTTTAACATTTTCTTTTTGTTATTTAAGGTCCAATGAGACATAGTCTACCATTTTGACATTTTTCATTTTTTTAATTTCACGGAGACAAAACCTACCACGTGTTTCTCTGATCATGAAGGCATAGCTTACCATAACAATCAGTCGGGATAGACAACGCCTATCATCCCAAAAAATAAAAGGAGAAAGCCTAACCTATCTCTCCGGAACAATAATGCAATTAAAATTATTACAAAACATAAATTAAACTTCACCTTGCTAGTATAACCTTGTTTGGTATAAAATTTCATGCTGATGCTGATAACTTGTTGTGTTTTAGATAATGAATATATTTCTATATGTTTATATTAACAATAGCTTGTTTATAAAGAATAAGGGACCAACAATCAAAGAGAGATGACTTAATTCTTAGATTTTATATATTATTATTGTGTGCGAGGAGAAGAGATTCACTATTTATAATGAAAGTAAGTTAGTCATTATGATCAGCTTGAGAATAAGACAAAAAATGATATAAACATTATCTCCTTAAATAGATAATCATCATCTACATTATCTTTAACAAATTATTTATTTTGTGAGTATTTTGAATTACATTTATTTCAAATTCTAATGGAAGCGTAATTATTTTGTATTCAAGTTAAATCAAGTCAAATTAGTTTTATTTATCACTTAAATGTGCAAGTATTTTCATAATATTTTTAATAATTTAATATATGTTGATTTATATATTAGAAAATAAACCGATGATCAGTAATAAATTACATATAAAAATAAGTGATAAACTTTCGGAAGCTCATGAAGGTATATTAATAATTGCAATAATTAAATATTTTATAAGTTCTAAATAATTTTATGGTTTAGATTTATTGAAATTAAATTGAAATTATTTAAAATAATCTTAAAAATGCTAATTCACATTTTTTTGAATATTTTGATATGCTTTCTTTACAAATGTATTTGTCTTTTCATCTAAAAAATATAGATATAAATGAAATATTTTATAACCTTGAAAGTATATTTTATTTTATTTGAAAATATATTTTAAAGGAACATTACTTCTTTTGTAAACTTTCTTTTTAAGGAAATCGTATTATATATACGTATATTTTTGTTTTAAAACTTTATAAATATTTCATTTTATTATAATATGTTACCTGGAAAAAAATAAAAATCAAACTTAATTAAAAATCTAATTAACATAAATTACTAAATAAATATTTAATAATAATATTTAAATATAATTAACTTTTTTAAAAATTAAATTAAGTACGATACGTAAAAAAAACTGACTTCTCGAATAAAATTATAAAAATATATCTTTCATAATAAGGGAGATTCAGTTGTTTTTACTGAAATTGTAACGTGCCAAATTTATTATTTGCTTTCTATTCATTTTTAGAGCTTGTAAGATAATACAAGTCTCAGTTTTTTTTTTTTGTGATCTCTTTCTCTCTTTTCATGACCTCTCTCTCTTTTTCTTTAAAATGAGTTTTTTTTCTTTGGAAAAGTCTTAGTTTTTCATACTATCATGATTCATGTATTAAAATAGACTTTTACCTGATTTGTTCTTACACATACATTGGAGGTGTTGAATTTTCAACAGTTGAAAAAAAAGAAAGGCCAAACAATGGGGGTGTTTAAACAAAATTATTGTTGAATATAAAAATGAGTAGGTGTTGAATTGTATGCCGAAGAGAATTAGATGATGTAGATTGTAAAAGTAGAAAAATAGGGTCTTCAATCTTTTACACCACTGTACATAGTATTACTTGAATCTGATCGGAATGCAAAGGCTCATCAATATTTTATTTTCTAAATCCTGTCAGAAAGATCCGAGCAGAAGAAAACAAAACAGAGATTCAGAAACAAGCTTCTAGTAACCTCATTCATACTAAAATCTAAATCACCTGATTAATAATTAACTGATAAACCATTTTTGGCAGTTTCTATAATAATAAAAAGTCACAAAGCATAACAAATCTTGCAACAAAGATGAACAAAAGCTTCGAACTTTATATTTTCATGGAGATGATGAAGTCGCCTTCAATCCCAAGATCGCAGCGCAAGTTAGCGGCTGCCCCGGAATCCTGAGACAACTCAACGAGCCGCCGGGAATCACCGAGCAGTCTGGCTGCGGCCGTTGATAACCCTTGCCGGGAATACAGTTTCCGGTGAAATCAAACCCGAAGCTGATTCTCGAGCACTCGGAGCTAAACCCGGAGAAGAAGTTGAAAGCAACGGTGAGATTCATCAGATTCCTCAAAGAGCAGACCAAATCAGGAAGATCGCCGGAGAATTTATTGTGCGCGAGGTTCAATACTTCGATCTCCGACAAGCAAGAGATCGTGTCGGGGACATGACCCATCAAGGAATTGAAACTAACATCGAAGACTTCAATGTCGGAGAACAATCCAACCGATTCCGGTATACAACCGGTTAACTGGTTATTCAAGACAGAACCTCCTTCAATTTCGAACCGGAAATGCGAAACTCGTCGGTATCGTCGCCGGATAATTTATTATTGGCGAGATTAACCACCGAAGCAGATGAAGATCCGAGATTCCCGGGGATTTCTCCGGTGAATTGGTTGTTGTTGAGGAGAATCGCGTCTAATTGTTTGTTGAATAGACTCTGAGGAATCGAACCGGTGAAGCTGTTGAACCGGAGATCTAAGTAGATTAGATTAGGGATGTAGATTGTGACTTGAGGGAAAGAGCCTGAGAATCTGTTGTTGCTGAGATCGAGTTCTTGAAGAGAAGATAAGGCTCTGAAAGAATCTGGGAGTTGACCGGAGAATCTGTTGCTGTTGAGATGGAGAATGGTTAAATCTGAGAGAAGAGAGAGGTCTTTGACAATGGTGCCTTTGGAGATTTGCTTTGTTTAGATCTATGGCGGTTACAGATGACCAGAACAGAAGATTCCTTTGTAAGAACAGACATCTTCACCAACCCATGTCTTAAGAACACCAGATGGATCCTCTGTAATGGCGGATTTCCAGGATTGCAGAGCACTGTAAGCTGGATTTGTCTGTTGATTTGGAGCCGAGCCAGGATCGGTATTAGGGTTTCCGCCACCGCCACCGCCGCCGCCGACCCAAACACCACCTTCGCCGATTCCTACTCCAATGCCGTAGTCTCCAACACATGTACCCAGAAACAGAAACAAAGTCAGTAGCTTAAAGTTGTTCTTATCCCTCATGTTCTTCTTGTTCCCTCTTTGAGACTGACCAAACTAGAAGAAGCTTGACTAAAAGTTGCTGTCTTTGTTTTCTGGGGAATGTTCAACTTGGAAAGAGAATGAAGTTGAGGTTTCTTACAGAGAGTG
Organism: Moricandia arvensis; assembly: GCA_905132765.1. Taxonomy (NCBI): domain Eukaryota; kingdom Viridiplantae; phylum Streptophyta; class Magnoliopsida; order Brassicales; family Brassicaceae; genus Moricandia; species Moricandia arvensis. The sequence continues at coordinate 19,738 of CAJHQP010006196.1, read as the reverse complement.
TAGCTGAAGCATTGATTAATGATGAGTGAGTGAGTATAAATAAAGCTCATGTGGGGGCAGATGTTTTATGGAGTTTTGCGTTGGAGTTACTGTTTTGTTTTCAACTCTTCATCAAAGTCCTCGTGCTTTAATTCTTCTTTAAAATATTTTGGCTGGATAACTAAGGATTAGATAAAATAACATAAATTTTGATTATATTCCTTATCCGTTTCGATTTGAATTGGAAAATTCAAATATCTGTAATTCTACAAAGCAAATCAAATAATAAGATGTAATATTGGTTTTTTACGAAACAAATCACAAATACTAATATATTTAGGAGTGAATATCCGATTTGATCTGTTACATGGATATATATGCATATATTTAAAAATTATGTATATAAGTTATATAAATATTATTTTATATAATTTTTATTTATTAAATTTATCATATTAGTTATTAGAATTTTTAAAATTTAAATTAAATAATTTATTTTGTAATAAAATATTATTATTTTATATTATTTTGGATTTTTATTTATTTTTAAAATTTTGTTTTATTTGTACGGATCAAATTAGATAGCAGTTAAAAATCTATTTTTTCAGATACCGGACACCGAATATTGGGTGGCTACAGATCAAATCGAATCGAATAATTGATTATTCAGACAAAATAAATCGGATCACAAATACCTCCAAAACTCCGAATATAGTACCCACCCCTAAAGAGTTAAATGTGTATACTCAAATGAAATTACTAAACATGCTTAGCTTATGACGTACACACAAAAAAAAATAGCATTGTGGTTGTAATGGAGTGAATCAACTCAAAAACCGCGGTGGAAAAAAAAAATTTACAATATAATTATAGCACGTTTTTAACTATAGCACATTGTAACAAACAATTAGATTTGGATCCGCGCAACCGCGCGAGTGTTCTTTTATCTTAAAATGTAATTTTATATATGATTGACATTTTAATGTTTGAATTTGATTATTCATATCATTTTAAGGATTTTATTTGGTAAAAATATTTTATTTTAAGATTTTATGTCAATTACAATAATATGTTACATATATTATTTGTCATTTGATCATGTTTATTACATGAATCATTTTTATTTATTTATTTTTAAATCTAATTATTTAATATCTTTGATTACATTTATAAACCTATTTATTTAAAATTAGTTATAGTTACATAATATGGTATTTGTTTCACAGTTATATGAAGAAATTTTCCTATATACCAAATATAGGATCAAATAGCTATAAAATAATTGGTATATTTATTTTATAAAATTATTGTATAATATTTTAAAATATAAAAGTAGAATAAATTATTTAAGTTTATATATCACTGTGTATATGCCGATTAATTAAGTTTACAAAGTATAAGAGAAGCATAAAATATTATTAAAGATATCTCAATTTATAGTAAAATTTTAAAATATAAGAGCATTAGGGCATGTTTATTGCAGGTCTCTTAGCATGGGTTCTTAGTTTTTCTAAGAGACGTATCTTAACTTTAACTAAGAAAAACTTAAGAACCGTCTCTTAAATAAGAGACCTAAGAGACGTCTCTTAACGGGAAAATTAAAAAAAAAAATAAAAAAAATAAAAAACGTGAAATTATAAGTTAAGAACCCCGCCTAAGAGACCGTGGATAAACATGGCCTTATAAACTATGTTACTGTATATTTTACCTCCTTATTTGATCTATATTTGTAATGCTTTAATTTTTTTTATTATCATATGATATAAAAACTATATAAATAATATTTTATATTGCTCTTGAAATCTAGATGAAATATACATATATTGATATTTTTAATTAAAAATATGATTATATTTTAGCTAAAATTATATAAAATAATAATATCACATATTAAAATTAAGAAATATATATTATGAATGAAATCAGAAAAAAAAAGATTTCATTAAAGATACTCTGTATTTATTTGTTTAGAGAAAGAAAAAATAAAAGAAAATTGTTATATAAATAGCAAATATTATTAAATCAATTATCTAGGAGATGGTCCAACTTAAAAAATCACACATTGTGCCTTCTATTTTTAATAGAATAGATTTGATTGGATTTTGGAAGAAAATGAAAAATCATACTATATTATAAATATAGAATCATGTTAATATACTATATATTTTTATTTGTATTATATTTGAGAAATTTCACATTTCTAAAGACAACTAAGTAAGTAACCTTTATAACATCAATACTATTTCTTAGTTTACTGGATATGTTATTAACTAACCGACTAACGAATCATTCAAACTAAAATGATTTTGTACATTTGCTTCAGTTATCATGGTTGGTGGATAATTGTACCCAATAAAGATTTGTTAGAGTTTTACGAGAGATCCAGATTATGTCATCTAAGATTATTGATCTTTCATTCTCTATATGCTTGTGTTTAATCCTTTTCTATGACTTTGCTTGAACTTTACCTAGTTCAGGGAACAAGAAATGATAACATACTTGTATGTGCAAAATGCTTGACATCTTGATGCATCATACTCGTTACTTTGAACTCGTCCCAGTCAAAGTCACCTCGTAGTTGCATGTTTATGGACACTAAGTTTGTGAACACTTTGTTGAAGAATTACTATAAGTTAAAGAGATGTCCAATGACGGAGGACTTTGTTTTCACAAAGAACATGTTAGAGCTTATATAACATGACAGACTCTCTGCATCTGAAGCTGACCATTTCTACCTTTCATTCAACTTGGAAAAGAAACATTAAGCTAGTTGTCCGTTGACTGCATGTCTTGGTTGTTGCTAGTGTTAGATTGCAACATATCCCTCAGAAGTGATGGCCTTATGTCTATAAGAACTCGCTCCAACTCAGATGTTCCCCTATCTATTGAAGCAAGCTGTTACACAACTAAATACTAGGGAACTGAACTCTCATGTGGTGGAACGTGGTAGGTTTGTACCTCCAAAGAACAACAACACAAACTCAAGTTTACCTATGTTTGGCTTATGCAAGCACACAGTGTTGTTGGTCTAGAGGTATGCAAGATGCCCCAAATTTAGGTGTACATGATGATGAGTGCACAAAGGCTACCACGTTTATGGTGTACGAAGAAAATATGGGACTATATGAGTAGCTGACTAAATGTCCAGTTTGCTTCATTTTAAATTATCCATGTTGTAAACCTCTGTTTTTTAAGTTCACATTCACGATCCTACCAAATTTAATGTATTTCGTTATTATTGGCTGATTAGCCACATGGGGCATTGCAACTATGTTATGTTATATGTTCAATTATGAACCGAAATATATTTAATTGGCATTGTTTATAATTGTAGGAGTGGCAATCAATTCTCATTGCAATTGGTTCTGATTTGGATCAATTATTGATCAATTGAGACCATGTATCGTAATTGTAGAATTAGGAGTGATACATTCCTGCGCCAATGGTTAAAAAGAAATCAGGAGTGGACATTTGCAAAAAAAGAGAGAGAGGAATTTGCACATAAGTTTTGAGGTTAGTATAGCGATCAAGAGGTGGTACAGAGGATTTACTCTGATATATAAGCCAACAACACTTCAAATAGTGTTGATGTCTTTTATAATGTCTGAAAGAGACTTTTCTTAAAATATCATGCTACATGTGTACATGTTGTTATACATGGTAAACTGGATCGAACCATATTTTATTATTAATTTTGTATGGTTTATGTCTTGTATAGTCCTTGTTTATCTTGTATTTAATTTTATTTTGTAAAAAATCTTCTCAAACCTAGTTTTCTTGAAAAATGAAATAGTTAGGTTTGGGATGGTCCAGTAGCATTTTAGGGGGGGGGGGGAGGGGGACTGTGACATACTTGTGGCAACTAGTAAATCGTGGACAGACAAAAATATTTGGCAAAAATGTTATATGGTTGGTGCCAACAATTCCAAGTTTGACTCTTCTTTAAAAAGAATCAATCTCTAGTCCAGCCAACACATTAAGTTAGGTTATTTTAATTTGTTATGACGGGATGGTGATGGTTCAACTTCTTTTTATGGATTGATGAAGACAAAGTTCAAAGGTGGCCTGAAGAAGGCCATGATTGAACGCACGGCTATGAGATTTAGTAAGTAAGAGCCTAGAAATTAACTGGTGCTAAATAATAACTGCGATACGTTTTGAATTGGAAAATCAATACATTGAAAAGGCAGCAGCAAAGAAAGCAGGGTGATGAAACGTAGCAGGGTAGGGCTGCAAAGACGGGTTGGAAGGATATTCTTCTTAGGTATTTTCTGTGATATTGATAAATGATTTTACTCTATCATAATCAAAGTAGTATATATGAGTGGTCAATCCAATCCTAAGTGATCATGATGCAATGAGAATACAAGTATAAGCTCAATCTAAGTGGAATCAGTTTTGATGTGTGAAACGAAGTAACAAGAGAACACATAAGTGAAAACTAGAATTATAAATCAATTGGGAAACAAAGAACCCATGGGGCAGGGGTTTTGACTTTGGGTGACTAAGATCTAACATAGATGGTTAACATTACAATCAATCTGGTTCTCTAGTCTAGACGCACCATTAGTTCTTTATCAAGATAAAAGTTCATTTTTTCAATTAATAAACATCAAATGTCTTTGGTTTAGTTAAATCAAATAATCATTAAGAACAATTCTATTAACTATCTAAACTTTCCTAACATCAATTGTCATTGGCTAAGCAAGTAAGAGAATTATCGCTTTGTTCAGACATTTATTGAACACCTTTCCTGTATAAACTATCTAAGGATCTAGATTAAGTGATCAAGTCTAATCCATGAAAACGATAATCATAGAGCATTGAAGACCTAACCACTAAACTTTCTAATTTATCACCTAATCAACTCCTAGATCTCCCTAACCATGAATCCTAAAGGTAACTAACTCAATAGCGAACATGATGAACTCAAAAACCATAGATGATCAGAGTTAATCATGTCCAATGATCCAGAATAATCAGTGAAACAAAATAAGAAGATCAAAGAAAATTAGGATCAATCTCTTTCACAAAAGTAGTATATGTCTCCAGATAAAAACCAGAGAGTGCTCACATTAGGTCTAAAAGCATAAATAGTAGTTTAAAAACGAAACCGGGTCGACCCAACAACCGGGCAACCCGTAAAAATAAGGTTTTACGCCCCTAACGACCTGTCCATTCCGCTACAAGAAGGTCGCTAGGACACTTAGTCGCCACCGAGTTTCAAAGGCCTGTAGTGACCTGGCTTGGTCGCTACGGCATCTGCATTTTTGTTGTGGGTCTATAGCGACCACTCATGGTCGCTACGCCTGGTCGCTACGGCATCCACATTTCTCATGTTGGTTTTGTAGCGACCACTCCTGGTTGCTACGCTTTGGGTCGCTACGACAATCCGCGATTTCTTCTGTGGGTCTGTATCGACCACTCATGGTCGCTATGGCTGGTCGCTACACTCGTGCTAGACCTCACTTTTGCTCCAAACTTCACTTCCTTAGCCTCAATTGCTCCAAACTCACCATTAAAAAAACTCCAATACCTGATATAAACAAATGCAATGCAATGCAACCTAGACATTTAAATGTGAGTCTAAATGATGAAAATGTACAAGGAAAGGTGGTCAATACAATGTAAATATGTGAGATATCAACTCCCTCAAAATTGTCTTTAATTGTCCTCAAGTGAACTTTCAAGAACAAGCAAGAGAGAGGGGTTTGAAGATGGGAACTCAGAACCAAAAGATACACTTCCTAACCTTCAACATCACATCCTAGGTAAACATAGCAAATAGCATGAGCATGCTCTCTTAGTACACTCTATCTTCTCAAGGCCTAAAGAGACTCTCATGCCTCTACACTAGATGCAATGCTCATCAACCAACAAGTATCTATACCAACTCTCACATTCATTGAAAATTAACAAAGCGAATCCCTGCTAATGGAAAATTGATCTCGGTCACTTGGCTTGCTAAGTGGAAATGGTTAATTAGGATAGAAGAAGAATTCAAATTATTTTGGTGACTTTCAGTCAAGAAAAAGAGCTTGAACATTATGCAAAATTTATCTAAGAAAAATGAGCAATTCATGCATAAAATAGTTTGTTCTCATCATTCTACCATTTTCCAAACACTTTCAAACCCTTCTCTTTCACTTGTTGCTAACTCATTCCCCGTTTTTATCCAAAGACCCAAAAGGACACTCTTTCTCACTCACCAAATGAACTCTCTCTTTTTCTTTTATTTTAACCAACTAGGGATATCTTTTTCTTTTGTTTTCCTACTTAGCTCCATTTCTTTTTGTTTCTCCGACCTTTTGTTGTCTTTTTTTTATTGGGGTTTTGCTTAAGGGTACTTAGAGCTTTTATTTACTTTTTCTTTGATCCCTAGTGGCCATCTTCCTTTCATTTCTCTTTTGGCTCATTCTTTTCACTTATCTCTCACCTCAAAACCCAAAGCAAAGCTTATAAACACCAACACACTTCCCATTCCTAAATGCTAGCTCAAAAGAGGTCCTATAGCCAGCTAAGGATGAAACAAACCAATATCGCTCCCAATACTCTCAAGATTTTACACATGAAAAGCTATCAATAAAAGGCCTCACTCAAGCAAATTTCAATTAAGGTCTCAAAGAATGGTGAGGGTTAAAGGGTAAGGAGGTGACATATGGGTTTTCAGAGAGTGATATAATTGATAGAGATCAACCCATATTGGGTATAAGATCCATGACCAAGTATACAAGAGTCCATAGAGAAAGGTAGATTTAAGGTTAATCAAAACCATAGTTCATTAAACCGTAGTTTCATTTTGGAGTTGGTGTTCAAGAACAATGTCAATCTCGGGCAAACAACCAGTTTCGAGAAGAGTTTTCAAGGCACGAAGCTTGCAAAGTCTTTCAAGATGACGCTTAAGCTATTTGCTATGTTTAACTAGGGTGTCATTTTGAGTTCTAGATATGTGTTCTTTAGGAGGAAAATAACATCCTTTCTCCTTATGCAGTATGAATGCAATCTATATGCTCTAGACTTATTGCTAACAATGAAATGATGCAACCTAGATGATTCTTTTGTGGTTTTTGAATTTTTTTTATGTACAATGCAACTCAAATGCTTATGCAAACAAGGGAAGAAAATGAAATGATTAGACATGGTACCCCCCCTCCCCCCCCCCAAAACTTGAACAACACAGTCTATGTGTAATCAAGAGAGAGTGAGATACGCGAAAAGACAATGAATATTTACAATGATAGAGGTATGGAGATACTTCAAAATGAATCGGAGGCAGTGGACTCCTCGGTCGTGCTCATCCTCGCTTCCGCCATTGCCCATTGTCACTCTCTTCTATGTCTTGAATGATTGCCCTATCTCAAAGCCTTCTTCTTCATCGTCGGAAGTGTCTGTGCCTGAATGCCCCTTTCCATGACGAGGCTGGCGGCGAGGGCTCTGGAGAAGAGGTCTCACCATGATGAAATCATCTGCTTTACAGCCTCCAATCCCTGCCTCTAACCAGAACATCGGTGAACTCTTTTGATAAACCTTGCTGAGGATGCAACATTATTTTTACTGACTTCTTCAGCGCTTTGTATTTGCGGACATCTTTGAATGGTTATATCTTGGATCATGTTCCACCCTCAAGATTCCCAATGTACTCGTGGTGCGTCGCGCAAAAGGACCCTTCGGAAGGGCCTCCAGTGTGGGGCATGAAGTTAGTAGTGGGAAGGTTCATAGAGTGTGTGTCCTCCTACTGGATCATAGGGTGCATCTCGTGAAGTGGATGCTGGGATAGGTGATGTAGTAGCAGTGGCATCAGCAGATGAAGATGGACCGGCAGTTGATCATCTCGCTGTTCTTCTACGATTGGGAACCGGTGTTAAGTGACCCGTGTGGTCCAAGATGGAAGATCTGTAGGATGTCGAATGAGATGCTTTGCTTGCTGTGTACCATGCGAACCCGCGGGTTTGGTAGGAGAAAGCTCTTTGTGCTTAAAGTCGATGTAGAAGGAATAAACATGCTGGCTTTGAAACATCCCTGAAAGAAATTGCTCCTCTTCATGTAAGGACCATCCATGTATAAAGGTTCCTAAGGGGTCTCGCTATGAAGGGGGACTCCTGCGGCCCTTGAGCAGTGGTGTAATCAGGCCACCGATGCTCAGCTGAGGTGTTGCTGTCATGGTTTATCCATGATCAGTCCTGGGTAACTATTTGAGTCTCCTCAAGAAGAAGCCCAATCTCCCAAAACCTTGAGAAAATATCCTCTTCATCTCTATACAGCGTAATCCCTACCAAATAATGGTATAGGAGCCATGGCAATCATCGTCAATTCATCGTCTAGAACATTCCCAGATTCTCGGCGAGCAAAGAGCGTGTTGCCCAAGATGCGATGAACGTATCTGACCACTGGGTTATAATACTGGAGTTTTTTCCCTTTGAGGATCCATGAGAAAATTTTGCAATTAGAGGCCAAACCTTCTCGGGGATGATGTAGTTTCTAGGAGATAGCCGGCGCTTATCATCCTTAAAGCCCATAATGTCGCTGATTTCCTTGTAGCTCAGCTTGTACAACTTCCCTCGGACCCTTGAATTGAATCCGCCCATACCCAAACTCTAGTGGTCCATCGCTAAGGGGAAAACTTCCAACGATGAGAGTAAAGTGACGTGAAGCTTCCACGTATAGAGGTTGTGCTTCCATTGTGAGGAGAGACTGCATCCCATGCTCTCCAGTATTTGAAACACGCCATCATAAAGCCCGGTTTTCTGGAGGAATATTGGGGCAGGGAAATCTCGTTGGTGCCCACGCCGGATCGTTCTGGAGGTGACTGAATAGCTGAGATTTTGTTGGGATGACTGATCTATATATCCCTTTCCTTTGCTATGCCTTTCCCTTTCCCTTTTCCTTTGGGTTTCTTAAATGGTCTTAGCAGGAACTCATCTTCAGTATCAGTTGGGGCTTGAAGACCCTCTTCGATTTCCCTCTCGATCTCTTAAGCTTTCTTTCTTTCTCGCTCAACCTCATCTTCAGTCGTCTGTCGTGGGATTCGGGCTTCTGGTGATTTTCGTTGATGTAGTTCTCAACATTGGTACCTGAATCAAACACTAAGAGTAGTATGAGAACACTGTCGAGAGGCTCCAAATATCACAAATAGCCAAAGGAATGTATTGAATGAAAATCAAAGTTACACAAAAACAATGCATATCAACCTCAATCCAAGAATCAATCATTCACCAAAACAAGTGCTTAAATGGAATTAGAGTGAAGTAATCTCGTGACAGTACGTATAAAACACTTTATTGGAATCAGTCCAAGCAAAATCATCTTTTTTCCCCCCATTTTTTTTAATCAAGAACCACCAAGAACCCTAATTCCTAAAATTCTCAATTCACACTCATTTTCCACAAAATTTATCAATCCAAAGCCAAAAACAAGCATATAAGAACATGGGTAACTGGTTTTAAATCGGGCATGCAACAACTTTAGAAAAGTTGGAAATTTTTCCATGAAAAAAAATCAGCCCTAAAATTTAATATTGTTGCTTTGATTGAGTGTGGAGATGGGAGATATGGGTTTAGGAGACAATTTAGAGTTGTAGCAAGTTGAAGCAGTGAATTTGGTGGAGAATTGGGGGAGTTTTGGTTGGTTTTGGTTCTTGAGAGAGTTTTTGCTTTTGTTTTGGGGAAGAAGAGGGGAAAGTGAAGGGTTTAAGAAAGGTTTAAATCGAGTGAGGGGGTGGGGTGGTTGAGTTTTGGTCCGATTTGACTGGGATTAGAGTGAAAATGAGACTTACATGGGCCTCGTAGCGACTTGGGTTGGTCACTACAGACGGTCGCTACGTCATCCGCAGAACCGCCTGGACACGTAGCGACTTTACATGGTCGCTATGCTACCCGCAATTTTGCATAGCGACTTGATTTGGTCCGCTACAGTTTGGCCGCTACAAGTCTTAGCTGGATTTCCATCTTCGAACCCGTAGCGACCAGGTAATTGTCGCTACGCTTCGGTCGCTACAACACTCGTAAATTGGCGTAGCGACTTTCTGTGGTTGCTACTGGCGGTGAGAAGTTTGAAAACTTGAAAGTAGTTTTGTTCTCCACCTGCATCATCTTTCACCCCTGAAAAGTATAAAATAGAAGCATCAAATAATTTAAAAGAAAAGTAAACTAAAAAGAATAAAAATATGTACACAGGATAAACATGAGATTCCTCCCAAGTGAGTTTGTTTAAAGTCTCTAGCTTGACTTCCTCTCTTTTTGGTTAAGCAGAGTCTGGATCAGAGATTGGAACTGAAGTTTCCTTCTTCTTCACTGAAATCCCCAAGTAGAGCTTAACTCTTTGTCCGTTGACTGTGGAGTCTCTTCCATCCTTTTCCACATCACTATTGCTCCATAAGATTTCACTTCTTTGATCTTGAAAGAACCTGACCATCTAGACTTGAGCTTCCCAGGGAACAACTTTAACCGGGAATTATAGAGCAGCACCTGATCCCCATCACTGAACTCTCTCTTAAAGATTTTCTTGTCATGAACAGGTTTAGTCTTTTCCTTGTAGATCACTAAGCTTTCATAGGCATCAAGACGTAACTCATCAAGTTCACTCAGTTGAATCAATCTCTTCTCTTGGGCTGTCTTGATGTCAAATTTAGAAGTTTTGACTACCCACAAGGATTTGTATTCAAGCTCCACTGGAAGATGACAAGCTTTCCCATAGACTAGGTTGAAAGGTGTGGTTTCTATAGGAGTTTTGTAGGCTGTCCTATAAGCCCATAGTGCATCGTCAAACTTGATGGACCAATCTTTCCTTGTTGTCCCTACTGTCTTTTCCAGGATGGACTTGATTTCTCTGTTGGAGATTTCCACTTGTCCGCTTGTTGAGGATGATACGGAGTTGCCACCTTGTGTTTTACACCATTATTTTTGAGAAGATTCTCAAATAAATTATTGATGAAGTGAGAGCATCCATCACTGATCACAACTCTAGGTACTCCAAACCTTGGAAAGATAATGCTCTTGAACATCTTTAGAACCACCTTAGGATCATTGGTTGGACTGGCTATAGCTTCCACCCATTTCGACACATAGTCGACAACTACCATGATGTAAGTGTTCCTAAAAAAGGATGGGAATGGTCCCATGAAATCGATGCCCAATACATCAAATACTTCAACTTCCAAGATAGGATTTTGAGACATATCATTCCTTTTAGTGATATTCCCTCTTCTCTGGCATGAATTACATCTTGAGACAAAGTTTTTGTGTGTCTTTGAACATGTGTGGCCACCAAAATCCAGGTTGTAAAATCTTAGCAACAGTCTTGAAGGTGGCAAAGTAACCTCCATAAGACGACCCATGACAATGTTCAAGGATCCCTTCAACCTCTCCTTCAGCTACTACTCTTCTATAGAGTTGATCCCTACAAAGTATATAGAGATAGAGTTCATCCCAGTAGTACCTCTTCACATCCTTGTAGAACTTCTTCTTAGCATACCCTTCTAGTCCAAAAGGCTCCTTTCCACAGGCTAAGTAGTTCACCAAATCAGCTTACCATGGTTTTTTTCTTCAGTTGCTTTAATCTCTTCAAGCTTCTTCCCAATATCACAAAGCTTCATAACCGCCCTGATGGCCATAATCTGTTCTTCTGGAAGGCTTTCCATCGATGGGAATACCACAATCAACTTTCATTCTAGACAAATGATCAGCTACTTCATTCTCAACTCCAGGTTTGTCTTTTATCTCGAGATCAAATTCTTGTAACAATAGAATCCACCTCAACAATCTTGGCTTAGCATCTTTCTTTTCCAGAAGGTGTCTTAGCGCAACATGATCAGTATAGACTATCACCTTGGATCCTACCAAATAGCTTCTAAACTTCTCGAAAGCAAACACTATGGCAAGAAGCTCTTTCTCAGTTGTAGCATACTTCATTTGAGCATCATCAAGAGTTCTACTTGCATAGTAGATGACATGAGTCTTCTTATCTCTCTTCTGCCCCAAGACTGCTCCCACAACATAATCATTAGCGTCACACATAATCTCAAAGGGAAGTTGCCAATCTGGTGGCCGAACAATGGGGGCAATGATAAGTTCGCTCTTCAGCTTATTGAAATCTTCAAGACATTCCTCATCAAAGTTAAAGACATCTTCTTTGCATAGTAGTTTTGTCAGCGGTCTAGTTATCTTTGAAAGTCTTTGATGAACCTCCTATAGAACCCAGCATGGCCTAAAAACTTCTGATGTCCTTTACCGATCTTGGTGGAGCTAACCCAATAATCACGTCAATCTTCGCTTTATCCACTTCGATTCCTCTCTCTGAGATATTTTGTCCCAGAACAATTCCTTGTTTTACCATGAAGTGGCATTTTTCCCAATAAGCACAAGGTTTGTCTCCTCACATCTTTTCAAGACCCTGCATAGATTAGACAAACACACAACAAAAGAAGATCCATACACAGAGAAATCATCCATAAATACTTCCACCACATCCTCAATAAGATCAGAGAATATAGACATCATTGCTCTTTCGGAAAGTTGTTGGTGCATTACATAGCCCAAATGGCATCCTGCGATAAGCAAATGTACCATATGAGCATGTGAATGTTGTCTTTTCCTGATCATTGGGGTGTATGGGTAATTGGAAGAAACCTGAGTATCCATCAAGAAAACAATAATAAAGATGGTTTGCAAGTCTCTCAAGCATTTGATCAATGAATGGCAAAGGAAAATGATCATTTCTAGATGCATCATTAAGTTTTCGATAGTCAATGCACATTATATGACCAATTATGGTTCTTATGGGTATCAATTCATCTTATCATTCCTAATGACAGTGATGCCTCTCTTTTTGGGAATTACATGCACATGAGATACCCAAGTACTATCAGAAATAGGGGTAAATCACTCCAGCATCCAAGAGTTTAAGAATCTATTTCTTGACAACATCTTTCAAGTTGGGGGTTCAACCTTCTTTGATGCTCTATAAAAGTCATTGATTTGTCCTCTAGATGTATCTATGCATGCACAAGGAGGGTGATATCCCTTTGATGTCTTCAAGTGAGTAGCCGATTGCTTTTCTATACTTTAAGCTCATTTAAAAGTGTAGACAATTTCTTTTTCATTTAGTTGGCTACTCACAATGAAAGGATATGTGTTATTAGTACCAAGAAATGCGTACCTTACACTAATGAGAAGGGGTTTAAGCTCCACTTTGGGTGCCTTGAGCTCGCTCCAATCATCTTATTGAAGGTCCTCTTGTAAGGTGGTTGAGGCAACAAGGTAAACAACTTGAGACAACTCTTGGAAGTTGTCTACTCCATTCAATCCCTTGTGAGAATCCACCATCCTCATGTACTCTTTCCTCTCCTTGTCCTCAATCATTTGGACCTCTCTATCAACTGTTAAAGCATGTTGAGGAGAGTCCTCAAGCGCCATCTCTTCTAGGAACTCATCAGCTAACGCATCCATAGCCTCAATGTAGAAGACTTGTCCTTGAATGGTAGGTTTTTTCATCATCTCCTTAACATCAAAGTGAAGAGTATTCCCCTCCCCAAGATGAAGATCCATCTTACCATCTTTAACATTAACAATAGCTCCAGCAGTAGCTAAGAATGGTCTTCCCAGAATCAACGGGTCCTTGGGCTCCTCATCCATCTCAAGCACCACAAAATCAGTGGGTATCTCACAGTTTCCAACAATTAGCGGTAAATCTTCCAGAATGCCTATAGGGAGCTTAACATAGCGATTAACCAGCACTAGAGAGATTCTACACTTCTTGTAATGTGTAAAGGCGAGCTTCTTCTTCAGATGAATCACACATGTTCTACACAATCGAATATCCTCAAGTACTTGATATTAGGTTTCTTCGATATGATACATTCATATGGATTTTAATCCTCTTCATGGATCAAATCCAACGCCTTCCTTACACGAAATAGCTCCAAGGTGTTGTGACTTAATGGTGTTCCATATGTCTTTAGAAGCGGCTAGTTCTCCCACCTGAAGAATCAAGTTTTCGGAAACGAAATTGAAACAAAAGAGATATCGCCACATCGTTATTCTTTTAATCATTCGAACCAGGTTCTATCGTGTCACATACTTCATGAACATGCATCATAACCTTCATCCTCATCGACCAAACTGTGTAGTTTGTCAACGTTAACATTGGACATTGAATGAATGTAGTTCCAAAGTCCTTTGAGTGAAGTATATCCTTAGTCACGTCAGCCATCTTGCCTTCGCGATCTCTACTTCACAGCCACCAGGATCGAAGGTTCAACTTAAGCTTAGATCGAGTCTCCAACCTGAGGCTCTGCTACCAATTAAAGGATCTTTAGTAAACAAAGAATTATAAGAACAAACTTTTCTTATTGCTTTAGAAACTCCTCAAAACTAAGGCTCTTAATGCTTCTCTTAGATCTCTTATGGAACAACTCTCCATGAGACCTATATTTATAGTGAAAGACAACTCCCTTTAACATGTGGGATATGGAAAACACAAACCTAATCTAATAGAAAGCTTCATTTTCTTATTCTAGATTTTCTTATTGTGTTTATCTCTTAACATATTAAGCATCTAATAATATGTTAAGTTTCCACAAGCTTGGAATTATCCAATAACATGCGTATTCATAGCCCAAGTAACCACCACCTTTGCATACACCTTGAACTCTACATCATCCCCTTATCTTACTCTTTCTCTTGGTTATATTGCTTGTTTGCAAGTAGCACGATTATGTCATATGCCCTTGCACCGACTACAATATCACTTCCATATCTTCATCAGCATTTAACATAGGCTGCGTTTTCTCTTAAAAATCCCTTTAAGGTTCTTACATGCACTTCACCACATGAGCAACATTTCTTCTTCCTTGGTCGTCTCGGGGGCGTTTTGTGGTTGAATCTAGATTAGTAGGATTATTGTGATGGTTGGGTGTGGAGGTAGGCTTCATAGTAACATGAGAAGGTGAAGACTAAGGGTTTTCAGCACTATTGACACCTTTGGAGCATGATTTCTTGTAAATGATAAGAGGTGAGTTGTTCTTTTAAGGAACCATGTAGTTTAGAGAAACAAGTAGTGATGCGGCTAGCTGATGGCTAGAGAGATCAGAACTAGAGTCCCAGGTTTCGTTAGTTTTCTTTATCTCCTGCATATCAGCAACAAGTGTCTCATAGTGGTCCTTCTCTGCATCATGAGACGAAGATCATGTGTTTATGTAGAGTGAACAGTAACAACTGGAATAGTAGTAGTCAGATCTACTTTCAGGAGGTCGTTTGCAAGGCTTACAACCCCTACAACAGTAGTGTTCGGCTCAGACTGATGCATCACCACATTCATAAGAGTGGAAGCTTCAGCAGGCAATTGCAAAGGGGCTTTCAGAGATTGAACATTATAGTTAGGTTACTTGATTTCAGAGAATGAATGAGGGAGAGGGGAGGGCTAAGAGGTAAGAGAGATGGGTGGGGTCATGTGGGTCATGCAAAGGCGGGCGACTATTGCCCAGTTAAGGATTAGGATATAACTCGCCGATTATTTTTCATCGAAACCTTGACTTTTGGATTATATGTCGTAATATTTTTTGTATGTAGGATTTTATTTATATAATATATAAAATTAGATAAATATATAAAATGGTGTGTATTTTTCTATTTTTATAAAAAATAAGTAGGTTTTATATAGAATAAAATAAGTTTATGTGATATTCTTACTCTAAAATTACATACATTTTTACTAAAACAGAAAACATATGTTTTCATATATAAATTTTAAAATTAAAATAATCATTTTAATATATTAATTTTTTTAAATTAAAAAGAAATATTAAAATGGTAAGTAGCAATAATATATAAATATATAAATAATATTATTGATGTTCTAATTTATATTTTTATGTTTATAAAATGAAAAAAATATTTTATAATAACTGTGACGTAAAATATATTTTTGCAAATTATAAATTGTGATGGATTCTAGGTGGCAGTATAAATAAAATCATTCAATTTACTCTTCATTTGTGTAAACAATTATTGGGTATTGGGGTAGTTTAACTTATATTTTTTTATTAAAATTAGTTTTTTGCATTATAACTCAAATTAGGTCACAACTGAAGCAAAGCAAACCAAAATTCAAATCTATTTAATATTTATGATCGGTTAAAACCATTTAACCAAATAGAAAACTAAATATCTCGATTTTTTCTATTTAAAAATTATTTTTCATGATTTAATTGAATGTGAAGAATAAAGTATACTTAGAATTATATTCAAGCTTTAATTTTTAAGATGTATTCATTAAGTTTCAAAATAGATACATGTTCTGAAAAAAACATTATTTTAAAAGATAATTGGATTATTGTAAATAGTGACAATTTGTAACATTGAGAAATAATGATAATTGGTATTATTATATTCTTATTAGTTGAGATTATTGTAAATAGATAATCATAGAAAATGATAAATTTCTAATAAATGTTTAATATTTTTCTTAATATGTATAAAATTGCAAAACATATATTTTATGAAATATTGAGAGTATTATTTCTGATGATCTATCGACGGAAACGAAAGAATATTATTTCGGACTTAGATGATATAAAATATTTTTACCAATGATCTTTTAAGTTAATTTTCAACACTAAAAGAGAGGAATAAGTAGTTTTCTACAACACCTTTTTGTAATTCTTGAGAAACTCTGTAGAGACTTAAATTTTACAACTAGCTTAGTTTCATTTGTAAATTAAGAGTTGATTATATTAAATTATATATTAAAATATTAATATATATTTGTGACATACTTTAAAGAATGTTTTTAATCAATAATGAGGTTGTAAAGAATGTTAAAGTTGGCTTTCGTTTACATGTCGTAACGACCTGCGACTTCAATCTTCGACCAAAATTTTGTTTTGAAGGTAAACTACGACGGTAACATATAACCAAATGTTGTTTGTTTTGTTGTCGCAGAAAATAATTTTTAGCGACTTAGAATCACAATTTGTGATTAGTTATACACCATCAAAACAAACAATAATCTGCGATATATGACTTGATCAGGTGATCAGACCTGTGACCACAAATCGAACAATAACCTGTGACTACCCGCAGATCGAAGTCGCATGTTCTGGGAAAGAGGGCCGTCGTAGTAGTGTTTCAATTGCTTTTTTTTTTTTTTTTGCTATCATAGTAGTTATCAGTCATATCAGTTGCCTTTTCCACCAAAAAAGTGAAGAAGTGAATCATTATTGTTGTGACCGACGTTAAAATAAACACTGTTGTGAGTTGTTACCAATTAGATAGATAGAAAATAAAAATGGACAAATTAGCATATAGTCATTTACTAGTGAAACTAAATACAATATTCTTAAGAAGCTGTTTTCAATAAAATAATCTTTAGAAGCTTCTGATGAAATGTAGACATTGTGTTGACTTGTGAAAACGATTTGTGAAATGTGAAAAATTTGAAGATCTTTTATCGCCTCACATGGAGGGGACACACCAATAGGGATGAGTCATCCATTTTTAATATATCAAAATAAATGTATTAAATAAATATAATAACTTTGCGTCCTAATATCTCTTACCAGATGGATCCTTCATTTCTTACATATTAATATAACTATACTGTTTCCAAACGATCAACGTATTATTAAAAAAAATTCAAATTATTATTTCTCATCATTCCCTTTTACTCATTATTGTCTTCTTGTTTTATTAGTAGTTACTATTCAAAATCTGTAATCATTCAGCATACATGCATCTCATATAATTCAGTTTATCTTGTTATGCTCAAGTCGAAATTACAAAATGTCAGTGCAACTTGGTGGTTGACTCGGATGTAACGCAAAATCAGAAGTCAATTTTACTAATAATATACGTTTAGAATAATTATATTGAAGGACCTCTACACTGATATCGATGATATTCACGAGAAAACAATGTTAGCAAAAACACTTGAATGTAGCCAATGGACAAAACATCGTAGGTTTCTTATATCTGGGTACCTATCCAAGCACACAACTAATGTCTCAAAATAAAAACAAGTGTTCGGGAAAATTATTTAGGTCAGGAAAAGTATTGGAATCTAGCTAATGGACAGACGATCGTATAAAATTTATGTTTGGATATCCAAGACGCCAGCTCACTGTCTTTTAAATGAAAACAAAGAGTATATTATCTAAATAATACAAATAGATATGGATATGTACAATGTTCAATAGATTTGGTCCCCGCAGTGTTAGTATGATGTTTATATATACACACACTAATAAATAGGTTTGGTCATAACGCACACATGATTGAAAATATAGTGAAAAGTAATTAAGCAATCAAAGAAGCGATAATTAGCTATATAACCATATTACTCAGAGGTATACTTTATAACCTTTATAATTGTTTATAAATTCAACAATCAAAATATACTTGGAAAAATTTTACCACTAGACAAAGAAAATATGAATTATTATGATCTCTTCTGTTTTATACAATTTTAAACACACACACACACACACATATATATATATATATATATATATATGTTTATGTTTTACTGATGTTGCTTGGGATGTAAGAACTGGTGCATGTAGAATGGGATGAACCTTTCATACTTCGTCACAGGAAATTATTGCCTTAAAATCGTCATGACATCTACTCACTCCATTTTTGTGCTGAAATTCAAAGCCTTCGTCATGACATCTATTCACTCTGTTTGTCGTAAGATTCTATATATTTTGCTTTCTACCTCGTGTAGGCAATACTATAGTTGATTCCTTAGTCAAGGCCAATTTATATGTACTTTCAACTTCACCAGCATGTTGAGACTCTATTTTAATTCAATGAAGGTTCATTCAAAAAAAAAGAACAAAAACTTTATATCCGGTAAAAGATAAACCTGGACGTGCTTGAACACTTTGGACGAGCTGGGGAGCACATGACCTAAAAAGTGATGTGAATCTGGACGTGCTTGAACACTTTGGACGAGTCAGATGAAGTGACACTCACTTAGGCAAGCTAATTTAGCTGAATCGGACAGACACTTAATTGGACGAGTTGGTCGAGCTAAATCAAAGTGACACTTACCTAGCTGAGCTGGATGAGTTGAATACTCAAGTGCGCTGGATTGACATTATTCTTGACGAGCTGAGCTGGAATGACACTCACCTGGACGAGTTGAGATTGACTGACACTCACTTGGATGAGCTGAGCGAGGCTGGTTAGACCACCCGAGAAACAACATTCGGCCAACCTTGCTTCTAATGAGCCAAGCCCATCTCCTATCAATTCTAAGACATGGTCATGAGCCAAACTACTCAAGAAAGCTTTGGATTTAATTGGTTTTTTTAAAATATCCAACAAACAGTCTTGTTTGAGCCAAATGGAGAAACCAACAAGAAAATTGCTAAAGTAAAGAGAGAATTTCGGAAAGGCCTTAAAGAGATATGTCTTGGACTATTCCAAAAGTATATTATCCACTCTAAAAAGCCGAAGTCATGCCTAAAGTGAAGAGTCATCAGAAGGCCAAGAGTCATTCAACACAACACTTATTTCGGTGAAAAAATTTTGGTCCCTTTTTTTCTGAAATGAACCTCCATTGAATTAATTTTTTTTTTCCAAAAAAATATATAAATATAAAAATATTCAATTAAAATTTTAAAATGAAATAATAGAAATACCAAAATATATAAATTATACTTTAATTTATATTATAAAAACTTTAAATAAAAATATTTTCTAGATTTTTTTATAATTTAATGTATAATTTATAATATTGTTTTTATTATTATAAATATATA
>CAJHQP010006195.1:0-39984 GCA_905132765.1 Moricandia arvensis | reverse complement strand
TCTGATTGGCGAAGGCTGCTAGCTTTTAGCAAAGAGTGGGATAGCATCCGTCCCATTTTTACAAAAGGTGTCGGGATCGAGCTGATTCTGAGGATGATAACCCTGAGATGAAGCACAAGGTTCTTCGTCTTGCAAGAAAGCTCAAGGAGGTTGATGAAGACATTCAAAGGCACAATGAGCTTTTAAATGTCATCAAGAGGACATCACCTGCTGACATTGGCCAACTTGTTGCCAGGCGACGGAAAGATTTCACTAACGAGTTTTCGACCATTTGCACACTGTTGCCGAATCCTACTATAACAATCCGGATGAGGCAGACTGGTAAAAAAAATTTCCTGTTTGTTTTGGTTGAAACAGTGTACTCATGTTGTTATGTTTCTTTTCTTCTGCAAGCTCTTGCATCACTTGGGAAATGTGTATCGGCCGCTGTACAAGCTTATGACACTTTCAACAGAAAGTATTGATGCACTAAACGCCGCGGAAACGAAGCTACAAGACATAATCAATTCACGTCTCTTGATGCTGCCTGCAGAAAGATTGACAGTTTGGCTGAGAAGAATCAACTTGACTCGGCTTTGGTTCTTATGATCACGAAAGCTTGGTCTGCTGCTAAAGAATCTAACATGATGAAAGATGAGGTATTAAATGATTACACATTTACTTGGAATCATTCTAGTTTGAGCCATCTGTCTCTTTTCTTGACAGGGTGAAAGACATATTGTATCATCTGTACGTTACGGCGAGAGGGAATCTGCAGAGGCTTATGCCTAAAGAGGTGCGAATACTCAAGTATCTGCTATCCATAGAGGATTCTGAGGAACAGATGAGCGCCTCTACAAGACGCTTTTACCCCTGGGGAGGAGCTTGAAGGGACTGATGTTGACTACTTATACACGTAAGGACAGAGAAAACTAGAACTGAGTTTATATTATAGATATGGAATCTGAGGACGTTTCTGTGTATACATTTTAGGACGCCTGAGCATTTGCAGAGCTTGATAAAGACGGTGCTGGAGGCGTATCATTTCAGCAGAGAAGGGAGTTTAGTGAAGGAAGCCAAGGACCTTATGCATCCTGAGCTTATTGCCAAATGGAAAAACTCAAGCAGGTTGTTGAGAAGAAGTATATGTGATCGAGGTCTTAAAGATCCTAAGCTCTGTTGGTCTTTTTTTTTTTGTTTTTTCTAATTATCTGTGTATGTATATGGTGTTTTACATTCTCCAGGTTTCACTGCTTGTTCACACATCTGATATCACCTTAAGACTATTGATTAATAGACTATAGATCCCTCCCCAGCTCTTAATTTGATCTATGGTGGAGGTGTCTGGGATTTAAAGTTTTTCTTCGTTAATACGCTAGACACTTCTAATCAAACGATTTTGGGTTTGAACCCCACCGGGCGTCTTATTTTGTTTCTTGTAAAATTTGTCAGATTTTTAACAGTTTTTTTTTTTGTCCAATATACGCCATCTTATATGGGCGGAAATATACATTAGTCAAGAGGTCGTACAACCTATTAGAGAGTAAACAAGAGAGGAAGAAGATGATAAAAATGTTTCTGTTATTAGCTAACCATTCTGTTACAACAGACTCTGTAACATCCGCCCTCTTACCAATTAAAAGTTTCTATCTCAAAATCCGTAAAAAGGTTTAAAGTCAACTTTCATATCAACAAACAATAATCCATAATTACATAATTTTAAAATTATTGAATAATCGTCAAAAATAGTAAATATGATAGTTTGAAAAAAAAAAAAAAAATAGAAAATGCCTAAAAGACCATCCCGTCTGATCGGTATCCTATTTGTCAGTCTCACCTAAAAAGATAAAAAAAATGAGTGAGTAATAGGGAATTCACTCAATTAGGTATATGATCTTAAATTCGAAGTTCACAGACTTGAACATAACACTACGAATAAATATAATTTAACCCTAACACGTGACAAACATAGTACCTAAATTACTCAAGGAATAAACAAGGATCTTAGCAAGGTGCACCACTGGCCGCCCTCCCACACGCCAAAAACTCCACCGAGAAAGTGCTCGTATCACCGCCCGTATATGATTTATCGACCTCTAAGCCTTGGCACAATAGGTTTACTAGGGTGTGCCACATCATCTCACACCAAATGTACCGATCTCTGGCCGACATACATAGTTACGTTTCCGTAGTTGTCTAACATCTTAGTCACCTCAATGTATGTATATATATATATATATATGATATCAATTAGAAATGAAACAAACAATGTTAAACCATCCATAAAGACTCAATTCACAAAGATGGAACATATTAGAATTAAACTATATTTATTCGAATTCCTAAGCTGTATACTAGAAATTACGAGAATAACCCTCCACCTTTAGCAAATTGGAATGTAGTATCTATGAGCTCAGCTACTCAAACAGACGCATAATCTGAAATCAGGGAAAAAATTGAATCAAGACGATAAAAAGGGTAACTAGCAATCCAATCAAAGTCAATAGAAAAAGTCAATGGTCAATGGTGATGCGACCCTGACCAGCATCATGGACCAAGATCTGAAAATAAGGTACGAACCAGCTAGGCAACTGATCATAGCTTGATTAATGGGCTGTTTATGGGCCTTATCGATTTTATCCATGAAGTTCTAGACCGAGAGAAGCTAATGGACTTGATACAAAACATGCATGCCTTTTTCTCATTTAGAAACCAGTGTTTGAAGTTGTTCAAGAATGACCCACCAAGCATCTATATTTCATGGTCCAATAATATATTAATATGATGACAATTCTTTTCGACCGCTGACCATCCGAAAGGATGAGACTAGCCGGAGTATTATTCAACACAAAATCGTCCAACTTTTGGTCAAGTCAAGGAGATTTTTTTCTGGTCAAAAGTCATAGTCCACATTTCTATTTTTCATGAGTCAAAGTCTTCCTAGTTTTCATAAGTTTTATATTTTCTATGTTTGACTAGAGTATATAATTCTACAGATTGCCTATTATATAAAGGCTTGCTTTGTATTGTTTCAAATCATTCAACATTTTTAATCAAAACCCTTCTTTTTATTCTTGTTGAATCCTTTGTTGTTAATCGAACATCTTAGCTTCTAATTCGCCAGACTGATTCATATCTTCGGGCTTAGGAGTTGGAAAATCAAGGGTTTTCCGCAGCCCTTGTGCGACCATTCGATCCACGTCCCTTGATCGTTCGTGCTCTCTAGCTCATTCGGTGCAAAGGCTTATCCAATCCTTCAACCTTAGAGTGATCCTTCAATTTTGGGCGTATCATGTGGTATCAGAGCTACTCTGAGGTTTGGAGTTCTTCACAGCCAGACATTCGTAACTCTTCATCTGCTAAGAGATCAATTGTGTCATTTGGACTGTTGAGAAACCATGAAGAAAAGGCAGCGCGCAAAGCACGAGAAGGAATTTTTCGAGAATGGAGGTACAACTCTTCATCTTCTAAGAGATTTGTATCTTTTGGACTATTAAGAAACTATGAAGAGGAGGCTGAACTTAAAGCACAAGAAGAAAAGTTGCGAGAATGGAGGTACAACAAACGTACAGCCGAGATGATAGCACATTAAGAGCGTGACTAAGAGGAGGAAGCCAAGAAGTCACGACCTGAGAGAGACAAATGGAAGAAACCACTCAGAAAAGAAGGTACATGAATCTTCCTTGATTCTGGTTCAATGGGAGTTAAACCGAGCTGTACAAAGAAGGCAATCAAAAAGCTACAATATAAACAAATTGTAGAAACTCCATCGGCCAGAATTAAAGAGAAGAGGAATGAGGGCTTTGAGATATGTCTGGAGAGTTTCAAGGCTAAGATCCATCAAAGGATCACGGACCCACTTCCGTCGCTAGTGTTGGAAGGAGATCAAGAGGCCAAAGATATCTAACCGGAGTTATCGACTGTTTATGTCCGAGCAGAATCTATGGGTGACCAGCTGCATCAAAAGGAAGAACCAGAGCCTTTAAGTGTTCTCTTGGATGTCCAAAAGGTGGCTGAAATTATGGTTGATAGTGGACCTGAAGCTGATCATAAAACAAATCTCACAACCGCTTATGCTTCAGGTGATATTCTCGGTTCTTTAT
The DNA here is from genome assembly GCA_905132765.1 of Moricandia arvensis. Lineage (NCBI taxonomy): Eukaryota > Viridiplantae > Streptophyta > Magnoliopsida > Brassicales > Brassicaceae > Moricandia > Moricandia arvensis. Next base: position 35,902 of record CAJHQP010006195.1, on the reverse strand, counting down.
CAAGTCATAAAATAGTTCAGCCATTAGTTTGCAAGGGTACGACCCCTCGGAGCTGCTGAGGCCTGAAGGGGTCTACAACACTTTATATTTGAGCCTGGAATAGGCGTGGGTGCACAAGAACAGTAAAAACACCTTGGCTGAGCAAAACCATGTCGGTTCATTCATCCTAAAAGGTCCGGATTTGAGGAAAAATTCTTTTAAAAGGGGAGGGGATGATGCGACCCTGACCAGCATCATGGACCAAGGTCTGAAAATAAGGTACGAACCAGCTAGGCAACTGATCATAGCTTGGATTAATGGGCTGTTTATGGGCCTTATCAGTTTTATCCATGAAGTTCTAGACCGAGAGAAGCTAATGGACTTGATACAAAACATGCATGCCTTTTTCTCATTCAGAAACCACTGTTTGAAGTTTTTCAAGAATGGCCCAACAAGAATATACATTGCATGGTCGAATAATATATCAATCTCACGAAAATTCTTTGACCGATGACTATGCGAAAGGACGAGACTAGTAGAAATGTTATTCAACACAAAATCGTCCAACTCTTGGTCAAGTCAAGGAGATTTTTTTCTGGTCAAAGTCATAGTCCATATTTCGATTTTCCATGAGTCAAAGTCTTCCTAGTTTTCATAAGTTTTATATTTTCTATGTTTGACTAAGTATTAACTCTACAGATTGCCTAGTATATAAAGGCTTCTGCTTTGTATTGTTTTAAAGCATTCAACATTTCTAAACAAAAACCTTTCTTTTTATTCTTGTTGAATCTTTTGTTCTTAATCGAACATCGTAGCTTCTAATTCGTCGGAGTGAGTCATATTTTTGGGCTTAGGATTTGGAGAAACAAGGGTCTTCCGCAGCCCTTGTGCGACCATTCGATCCACGTCCCTTGATCGTTCGTGCTCTTTAGCTCATTCGGTGAAAGGCTTATCCAATCCTTCAACCTTAGAGTGACCCTTCAATTTTGGGTGTATCATGTAGTATCAGAGCCACTCTGAGGTTTGGAGTTCTCCACATCCATCCATTGTACCTCTTCATCTTCTAAGACATCAATTGTGTGTTTGAACTGTTTGAGAAACCATGAAGAGAAGGCCAGCGCACAAAGCACGGGAAGAAAATTTGTGAGAATGGAGGTACAATTCTTCTTCTTATAAGAGATTTGTGTCTTTTGGACTATAAGAAACTATAACGAGGAGGCTGAACTTAACCACAAGAAGCAAAGTTGCGAGAATGGAGGTACAAGAAACAAACAGCCGAGATGATAGCACATTATGAGCGTGAGTAAGAGGAAGAAGCCAAGAAGTCACAACCTGAGAGAGACAAATGGAAGAAACCAGTCAGAAAGATGGTACATGAATCTTCCTTGATTCTGGTTCAATGGGAGTTAAACCGAGCTGTACAAAGAAGGCAATCAAAAAGCTACAATAGAAACAAATTGTAGAAACTCCATCGGCCAAAATTAAAGAGAGAGGAATGAGGGGTTTGAGATATGTCTGGAGAGTTTCAAGGCTAAGATCCATCAAAGGATCACGGACCCACTTCCGTCGCTAGTGTTGGAAGGAGAATCAAGAGGCCAAAGATATCAACCGGAGTTATCGATTGTTTATGTCTGGAGCAGAATCTATGGACGACCAGCTGTTATCAAAAAGGAAGAACCAGAGCCTTCAAATGTTCTCTGGATGTCCAAAAGGTGGCTGAAATTGTGGTTGATAATGGGACCAGAATCTGATTATGAAAATGATCTCACATCCGCTTATGCTTCAGGTGATATTCTCGGTTCTTTATCAAGTCATAAACTGGTTCCGCCATTCGTTTGCAAAGAGTACGACGCAGTGGAGATACTGTGGCATAAATAGGGTCTACAACCACTTTATCTTTGAGCCTGGAATATGCGTGTGTGCACAAACAAGAACAGTAAAACACCTTGGCTGAACAAAACTATGTCGGTTCATTCATCCTAGAAGGTCCGGATTTGAGGAAAATCCTTTTAAAGGAGGAGGGGATGATGCGACCCTGACCAGCTTCATGGACTAATGTCTGAAAATCAGGTACAAACCAGCTAGGCAACTGATCATAGCTTGGATTAATGGGCTGTTTATGAGCTTTATCGGTTTTGATCTATGAAGTTCTACACTGAGAGAAGCTAATGGACTTGATATAAACATGAAGGCCTTGTTCACATTTAGAAATTAGTGTTTGAACTTGTTCAAGAAAAGGACCAACAAGAATCTACATGTTATTGTCCAATAGTATATCAATCTGACGGCATTCGTCGACCGTCGACCATGCAAAAGGACGAGACCAGCCGAAGAGTTATTCAACACAAAATTTCTAACTCTTGGTTAAGTCAAGCAGATTTTCCTGGTTAAAAGTCATAGTCCACATTTTGATTTTCCATGAGTTCAAAGTCTTTCTATGTTTTCATAAGTTTTATATTTTTATGTTTGACTAAAATATTTAATTTACATATTGGCATATTATATAAAGGCTTACTTTGTATCGTTTCAAAGGAATTTAACATTTTTAATCACAAACCTTTCTTTTTTATTCTGTTGAATCATTTGTTCTTAATCAAACATCTTAGCTTTTATGTCATCGGAGTGAGTCATATATTCGGGCTTAGGAGTTTGAATATTAAAGGGTCTTGTACAACCCTTGTGTGACCATTTGATCCACGTCTCTTGATCGTTTGTGATTTCTAGCTCATTTGGTGCAAGGCTTATCCAATCCTTCAATTTTGGGCGTATCAAATGGTCAACAGTCATTGGTCACCAAGTAATATCCGGTCAACATAGTTAACCAGATCCGACTACTGACCCGAGCCGTTAACCCGACCTGACCTGGTTAAGCGAAACAAAAACTATAATAAAATTGAACCAACCTGTCACCGAGTCGGGACTCCGCCGAGTTGACAAAGTCACCAGTGGCGGCTTACCAGAATATTTACCAGAAAAGGCAGCTACGGCGAACGGCAGGCGACAACGGCGTGGACGTCACACGCGGGAGAGGTGGTTACCGCCACGGCGCGTGAGATGCACGTGCAGGCTGACGATGGTGTGTGCTGGCGTGTAAAGGATGGCTGATGGTCTCCAGCTGAGTTTGGTGGCGCGGGTTTGTCTCGACGTCAAGAGCACGATGGTGACCGTAGATTCATGAGATTCAATGCGGTTAGAGAGTTATACTCGATTTACCAAACGATCAAAAATAAAAAATAAAGGATGCGGCGGTCATGGGGTTAGCTTCGGTGGTTAAGGGTGATGAAGTTGTCTTGGGGTGTGGTGGTTGCGACAACACGATATGAAAAGTCCCCCGGCGGCTCAATCTCTACAGTTAATAAATATTTTGTAGAAAAATAAAAGAGATAGAGACTGGTATTTAAAGACAATACCTAAGGCTTCATGTAATGGTTTTGGGCCTTGACGGGCTGAAATCATGGATATTTATTTGGATCATTAAAATTATCCCCCATTACGAAGGATTTCGTCCCTGAATTCAACTCATGAACTGACTGTCTGATACCATCTTGGAACAATTCTGGATAGTGCATCCTCATCTTGAACTCAGTCTCCCAGGTCTCCTCCATGATCCTGTCACTCTCCCAGCAAACTCTCACCATTATAGTCATCATCCCATGAACCTCTTCTCTTGCCGATCCATAATCTCAAGTTTCTGACTAGGCGCTGACATATTTTCCTAAGATCACTCGGTGGCTGTTGTAGAATAAGCTCCGGCTCTCTCACAACCTTTCTCAATCCTGATACATGAAATACATTATGGAAGTCTGATAACTCTGCTGACAAACTAAATCTACAAGAAATTGATTCAATTTGCTCAACAATAGGGTATGGTCCCCATGTATCTCGGCTTAAGCTTCTACAGCCTTCAAGTTTTAGATCCTCCCTGAAATGTCTTCATTTTGAGGTAAACTTGGTCGCCCACCTAAAATTCCCATATCCTTATGACACTTATCTGCACAACTTTTCTAACGATCGTGGGATTTCTTTAGCTGAGTTTTAAGCATATCCATTTGCTCTATTGTCTCTTGAACCATTGCTGGTCCTCTAACTCGTTCATTCCCCTAGTTCTGACCAACATAGTAGGGTATAACAAGGTCTACCATAAAAAGCCTCATATGGGGCAATTTCAATGCTCGAGTGATAATTGTTATTAAAAGCAAACTCTGCTAAGCGTAAATACTTTACACAGCTGCCTTCCCAAGCCTCAAGCACACCCTAAAAAGACTGAATAGTCCTGCCTGACTAGCCATCTATCTATGGTTGGTTAGTTGTACTCATGTGGACCCCAAGTACCTCTTGAAAGATCTCCAAAATGTAGATGTGAACTTTGCATCCTGATTTGATACAATAGTGACAAAAAATCCATGCAGCTTCTGCCTGATGTAAATCTCCGCCAACTGATCAGCTATGTTTTTCTTCTTAATTGCTAGAAAATGAGCTGACTTGGTGAGTTGATCAACAATAACCCATATACCATTCCTTCCACCTATAGTGGTTGTCAGTCTAGTCACAAAATCCATACTCGCCATGTCCCATTTTCACTTTGGCATTAGCAAGTTTTGCAACAACCCACTAGGTACCTGATGTTTAGCCTTAGCCATCTGACAAGTCTGGCACTGTGACACAAATGTAGCTACATCCTTTTCATACCAGGCCAATGATAGTAACGGGTCAGGCCTCTGTACATCTTGGTGTTTCCCGGATGGATTGAAAAGCGAGATTGGTGTGCCGACTGTAAAATCTCCTTCCTCAACAGCTTATCATCTAGCACACAAACTTGGTTTTAATAAAAGTACATCTAGCTCGAATCTGTATGATATCCAATACTCTCAATCTCGATTTTCTTACACAAGCCCTCATCGTTATCATGAGCTTTATGTATTTTCCACAATAAATTTGCCTGTTTTAAAGCCTCAAGGCCATATGTCTCTCTTTCTATATAGTAACTGCACACAATCTGAGAATAATGAATGTCCCAGTAAGCTCATGAACCTCATTGGTTCCTGAGACATCACTCCTGCGCCTACTTAAGGCATTTGTCACCTGATTGGCATTACCTAGATGGTAAGTGATATCCAAGTCATAGTAAGCTAACAACTCAATCCATCTGCGCTGCCTCAAGTTTAAGTCGGCTTGGGTGAAGATATATTTCAAACTCTAGTGATCTGTTACAATATGCACTTTCTTCCTACAAATACGACTTCCATATCTTCAACACAAATATCACTACTGCCAACTCCAAATCACGTGTAGGGTAGTTGATCTCATGAGGTCTCGACTAACGTGAAGCATACGCAATGACTTTAACCCTTCTGCATTATACACACCCCAAATCAGATCATGATGCATCAGTGTAAACCTCATATGGTTCCCCCGGCCTAGGAAGTACCAAAACTGGCATCTTTGTCAGTTACCTTTTAAGCTCTGTGAAACTCCCGCAAAAGCGTCTGTCCGCATCAAATTTTACTTCCTTCGTTGTCACTTGTGCCATCTAGCCAAATCCCTGACAAGTTTCCCTCTAGTATCCTGCTAAACCTTAAAAAATTATGGATCTGCTGTAGCACCTTTTAGATGTCAGCCACTCTGTGATTGCAATAATTTTCTCAGGATCTAAGACAACTCCTGCCTCTTGAAACCACATGACCCAAAAATCCAATCTTCCTTATCCATAAGATACACTTACTCATCCTAGCAAACAATTGATGCTTCCCAAAGCAGCTTCTTAAGCTTGCTAAGCGGGTGCCTGTTTGATCGGCAAGCCAATTGATGAGCAACCTTCTGAGCTGCCACCCGAGCAGCTTCCTGCGCAGCCACACGAGCATCCTCATGAGCAACCTGCTGAGTGACAACATGTGCAGCTTGCGTAGCTGCCCTCCTGAACAATATGTCTGAGTGCATCCTGATTAACCAGTGGGGCTGCTGGCTGCATACCATTTACCTGAAATCCTCCAGCAGGAACTTGCTCATCCACAACTCCAAGAGCATGTTGACTGTAGCCTGACGAGCAAGTACACCTAACTTCTCTCTTTGGCGGCATGTGAAAGAAAATAGACGAAATGATTAACATCTGTTGAATCAGAAGATCCTCATAGCATTCTCATCTCTTAAAGACCATGAGATCAAACACATCTAGGTCACTAATATGATATCTTCTCCAGATTTCTTAAATTAAGAGTTCGAATACATGCAACAGATAACCAAAATACAAACACAATCTTACGTCGTTAAGGCACAAACCCACAACAAATATTTCACCATCAACAACACACAATGCGTTGCTTGTTCCTATCGCTTCAGCAATATGCTTACTCCTAACGAAAACAAAAGAAAGGTGCTTGCTTGATCAACTTACCAGATGCAAAACATTAATGATGACGCATGTGAGCATCCTCGCCTTCGACTGTCAGAAGAAGCTTTTTCTGCGGTGGCGTCGAGTCCTGCTGTGGGATGGCGGTTCCTTCAGTGTTGTAGCTCGTTGAAGCTTGGATCTACTCTGACAGTTCAATTTTGTAGATGTGCATTGAACTTAGGTCATGCATGACGGTGATAGCTCAGCTTATCACAGAAATGAATTTAGGGTTGAGAAAACTAAAAATCGATAGAACAGAGAGATGAGAGATTTTGGGAAATTATATTTACTGGTTTTTAGTAGCTATAATCGATAAATTGAAAGTAAGGAGCCATCTCACACAAGTATCCACAACATAAGTGAAACAACACAGTTTGATAATAGTGTTGTTCGTCTTTGGCAGACGCAACTACCTACGACTGCGGCTATTTCATAAAGCTTGTTCTTTTGATTGACGCGCGTAGCTCGTCTTAACTCTGCATCGAACGCTGCGTCTAGCATCTATAAAATCTGAACGCTGATAGATTCACCTGTTGCGACTTGAAATTTTGCGTTCATTTATCTTATTTAGCATATTTTTCGCTTATATATTTTAATTATTTATAAATATACCAAACCCTAGTTGCTTAACCGCGTCTTTTCCCATCTACGCAGATCTTTGCTTTAGCTCTCTCTTCTGCCGATTCAAAGCATACCGCTCGAGTCTCTCTCTCGATCTTCGTTGCATCTCGATCTCTCTCGAACTCAGACGCATCGCGAGCTCTCTCTCTCTCTGGCAAACCCATCTCGAGCTCTCTCACATCTCCGAGCGCAAACCTGATCCTCGAGAGGTTAATTACTTCTGATACAGTTTGTATGATAGCTTGTGGTTTTATGAATCAATGATTTACATTTATCAAAAGCCAAAAAACGTTAATAGGGACTGATGAATTTTTTTCATTATAATGGTTATTGATCTGCACTATGATCCAAACGATTACAATTCAATATGAAGCACAGACACCACCATGTTTTATAACTTTAATATATTACTTGAGTTATTATCTAAACTTGGTGTATCATTTTATTTAGTTATTTAGCTTTTTTTTGTAAGAAATATTTTGCTATATTATTTTTGTTTTAGTTTAACTTAAGATTTATGACTAAAAAATGTTGTTATGTTTTAAAATATTGACTAAAAAATTGTTTTATTTATATATTGACTAAAATTTATTACCAATTAAATATATATATTTTCTGGATGTAATATATTTTAAACTACATATTTATTTATAAAATATAATTATACAAATCTATAAAAATAATTATGAATTAAAAGAAAATAGCCGCAACGTTTGCCAAACGAACAACACTAATTTATGTCCAGCGTCAACTTTCCTGCGTCAGCGTTAACGTCCTGCGTCGTCAAAAGAACAACAAAGTACGGCTGCGGCTGAAGCTGCGATCGGCGTCGCGAGACAAACAACAATAATCTATATTCACGCAGCCGCAGACGCAGACGCAGTGCTCAGTCTTAACAGCAGCCGCAAGAAGCTGTGTCTGCCAAACAAACATCACTAATATTAAAAAGACTTTAAGATAATAGTAAACAATCTCAAACACTAGAGTGTCTCTCTTCCTCCCCTTTTCTCGTACTCAGCCATTTTCTTTAATGCCATTTTCCATGATCTCTCCTTTCTGCACATCTCTGTAACTCTGCTCTGTCTCAGCCAATATGGTCTAATCATTACTCCCCTCAGAAACATCCAACTTGTCCTCAAGTTGTAAACCATTCTCTTCCATGTATACAGCATCAAACAAGATGTAGAAACAGAAGTTTGTCACCTGAGACTTGTCATCATCACCACCTTCACCCACGTATTCTTTAGCCTCTACTGCTGTCACCTCTACACCATTTAGAATGATAACCGAGTGTCCTCAATTCCCGTTGTAGATGAAACCAATTTCATCTCTAACCGTCACGGAAATCCTATGATCCTTTTCATTTTGCCACGCAACAAAACCAAAGCACTTACACAGAATTGAACATAGTCCAACGACCATCTTTTCCTCAGTTGTGAGCAGGCCTAATCCTTGTGCCCCCTTTCCATTTATATTGTTTCCAAGAGGCGTGTACTCTCCTTCCTTTATCAACACGGCGATATTCTTGACGTGGCACCATTACTTCCCTTCCTTCTTCGTACTAATTTCTTTTCTTTTCATTGCTTCTGCTCCAATTGTAACGGTTGAGCTTATGTCACTCTCTCCTTGTCGTGAAAGCTTAACACCCCTTAATGTCACCCATTATTGTAAGTACTTGAAGCTTAAGGTGTGCTCTTTCCAGTTAACAGAAGTTCCCAGTTTTTCAAGCCATTCGTAACCCAGCACCATCTCAAAGTTCGAGCGACTACCTCCCATTACTATGAAGTCTTCTTCAATATCGATGCCTTGGTTCCTCACCTTGACTCCTAAAACTTGCATTGGCTTCGAAATACTGACCCACAGCCTAACACAACCAACTCCTTTGAAAGATCTCTTAGAACAAAGGATAATAAGAACAACTTTTCTTATTGTTTTAGAAACTACTCAAAACTAAAACTCTCAATGTTTCTCTTAGATCTCTTATGGAACACCTCTCCATAACGTCTATATTTATTAGTGAATGACAATTCCCTTTAACATGTGGGATATGGAAAACACAAACCTAATCTAATAGAAAACTTCTTTTTCCTATTCTAGATTTCTTTTTTTGTGTTTATCTCTTAACATATTAAACATCTAATAATATGTTAAGTTTCCACGAGCTTGGAATTATCCAACAATCACCCCCTTAATTCCAACTTGAATTAGGGGAGACCAATTTCTTGAACTCCGATTAAGCTCCTCATTTGCTTGAACTTAATCCTTGCTAATGGCTTGGTTAGGATGTCGGCCTTCTGCTCAACACCCGGCACATGCTCAACTTCGATTTGCCCATTCTCCACACACTCTCGAATGAAATGATATCTAGAAAGTATGTGCTTACTTCTTCCATGGAAAAACCGGATTCTTCGTTAGAGCAATGGCTGATTTGTTGTCGATCCTAAGTCTGACTCTCTCGCCTTCTTCACTTAGTATCTCACTCAACAACTCCTTGATCCATATAGATTGCTTTGCTGCTTCCGTTGCTGCCATGAACTCTGCTTCGCATGATGACAATGCAACCGTTTGCTGCTTTTGCGATGTCCAAGTAACCAGTGATGAACCGTAATAGAATGCATGTCCTGACGTGCTCCTCCCGTCACCGACATCAATGTTGTGACTGCTGTCACTATAACCAACGACATTCCTTGACCCATCTCTCTTGAAGAACAGACCGAAGTTTGTTGTTCCTTTCACATACCGCAATATGTGATTGATGACTTGTCCATGAGAGTCTCTCGGATTATGCATGTATCTACTTAGTACGCCTACTGCGTAACACAAGTCAGGTCTTGTGTGAAGCAAATACCTCAAACATCCTATGATTCTTCTGAAATCCGTAGCATTTATATCTGGTTCATCTTCAGCTTTTGAGATTTTCAAAGTCGACTCCATTGGTACATGAGTCGTGTTACACGCTTCCATCTTTGTGTCACACATGATTCCTTGAGCATACCTTTCTTGTTTTATTTTGATTCCGTCTGCTCCTTGAATCACTTCTATGCCAAGGTAATACGTTAGCTTTCCTAAGATCTGACATCTCGAACTTCTTTGACATCTCTTCCTTGAATTTCTTAATCACCTTAAGCAAAGTTCATGTCACAAATACATCATCAACGTAAATGGCTATCAACAAGAAGTCTCCTTCTTCGTTCTTGTGGTACACTGATGGCTCCTTCGTGCACTTCTTGAATCTCATTTCCTTTAGGACCTCATCGAGTTTTCATATTTAACCTTATAGGTTCAATATCAGGAGGTCTACCCACAAGCTCCCACGTCTTGTTTCTTGGGATAGACTCCAACTCGGCTAACATCTCTTTAACCCATAAGTAGTTCGACATCTTCGACTCAGCTGAGGTAAACTCTCCTCCTCCATTGATGCAAGCTAGATTGAACATACATGAGGCAAACTCTCCTCCTCTATCGGTACAACCAAGATTGAACTTAGGTGAGCCAAAACTCTCCTACTCTATCGAAGTGAAATCTTTTGAACCAATAGAATGCCTCATTTTCTTCTTCAGATGAGTCACACATTTTTTCGCGTGTGCTACACAACCGAATATCCTAAACTGCTTAATATTTGGTTTCTTCGATATGAGACATTCGTTTGGCTTTTCATCCTCTTCATGGATCAACTCCAACGGTTTTGTCGCACGAAACATAGTTTTAGTCGGGAGTGAGCCTCTGATTTTCTTCCCTATGATACATGTATTACACACGCCTTCTCCGTGTGTTACACTTAGGAATGAGTGTCTAATCTGCTTCCCTGCTAGACATGCGTCGCACACACTATCTTCGTGTGTTACACTCGGAATTCCTATGACCATCTCCTTCTTTACCATGTTGTTCATCACGCCATAGCTTATATGTCATAGTCGAGCATGCCACCTCCATGTTGCATCTTCATCTCTGACATGTAAACACTGCGGATAGCTAATCTCCATCGGGGTCTTGTAGAGACGGTTTTGAGATCTTGTTACACGTACAAGCAACCTGCCACACGAATCTGTGAGTGTTAAATAGACATCTTTCATGTTAACCTCACATCCGTTCTCTATTGCTTGTCCAAGACTCAATATGTTATGCTTCAGGTCGGGTATGTAGTATATGTCTTTGAGTGCCTTCTTCTCTCCAGTCTTGCACACAAAGGTAACAACCCCTTTTCCTACGATATCAACACACAATCCATCACCAAACTTCACTTTCCCTTTGGTGTTGAGATTCAAACTCGAAAAGAACTCCGTGTTTCCCATCATGTGATTGCTCGCTCCATTATCCAAATACCAAACACTTGCATTGCCTTTGTCGATATCAAGATTCTTTGGAATCACCTTGTCTTCATTCAAGAATACCACCTCGAGTACATAGAGGGCATCGGCCTCTTGTGTTTCATTTAAGTTGGTTTCTTGATTCCTCACTGACTTCTCGGGACATGAATTCGCATAGTGACCTGGCTTGTCACATCTCCAACATATCAGCTTCGAACGATCCTTCTTCGAGTTTTTGTCTTCGGTGTGTGACACATGACTTTGGTTGTGTAACCTACCTCGACCTCTGCCTCTTCCATTCCGTCCTCTACCTCTACCACGAAAATCTCCATAGTTCCTCTGACTATGGTGATTGTTATCCGAAAACATAAGCTTCCCTTGGTCTTCTTTTTGAGTTTCTTCCCCTACACGCTCCTCATACGCCTTTATCCTTCCGACTATGTCCTCAAAACCCGTAGAGTTGATTTCTAGGACTTGCTCAAGCGACGCTACGATCTGGATATACTTGTGTCTTGGAAGACCCTTCAAAAACTTCTTAATCATCTTGGATTCTTCTATGTTTTCTCCCAACAAGGCTGCCTTGGATGATAACCGTGATGGCTTTCCCGCAAAGTCATCCACGGTATCACTATCATCCATCTTCAACCTTGTCGAACTCCGTCATCAATGTCTGAAGTCTCGCCTCCCTTACACGATCAGCTCCAAGGTGTCGTGACTTGATGGCGTCCCAGATTTCTTTTGATGCGGTTTGTTCTCCCACCTGGAGAATCAAAGTTTCGGGAATGGATTGAAACAAAAGAGCAATCGCAACATCGTTCTTCTTTTGATCATCCGAACCAGGGTCTATCATGTCCCACACATCATGAACACGGAGTAACACCCTCATCCTTATCGACCAAACTGTGTAGTTTATCGAGTTCAACATCGGACATTGGATAGATGCGGATCCAAGGTCCTTCGCGCGTGGAGCCATATTCACGTCAGCCATCTTGTGTCGTGAACTTCTTGCTTCACAGCCACCAGGATCAAAGCTTCAACTTAAGCTTAAATCGAGTCTCCAACCTGAGGCTCTTATATCAATTGGAGCTTTCAACTTAAGCTCTGATACCAATTGAAGGATCTCTTAGAACAAAGGATAATAAGAACAACTTTTCTTATTGCTTTAGAAACTACTCAAAACTAAAGCTCTCAATGTTTCTCTTAGATCTCTTATGGAACACCTCTCCATAAGGTCTATATTTATAGTGAAGGACAATTCCTTTTAACATGTGGGATATGGAAAACACAAACCTAATCTAATAGAAAACATCCTTTTCCTATTCTAGATTTCTTTTTTGTGTTTCTCTTAACATATTAAACATCTAATAATATGTTAAGTTTCCACGAGCTTGGAATTATCCAACATCCTTGTCATCTGTATCTTGGGGTAACTGAAATCGAGTGGCTAGTTTTGTTGAGATAAAGTTTCTAGGTGCTCCGGAGTTGATGACCACTGCTGCTACCGGGTCTGAGATGGTGAAAACTACTAAGAACCTTCTCCGATAGTCTTCCTTGATCATGATGTAAGGTTCGCTGGGATTGTGAATCCCGGATCCCTGAACTTGGACTAAACTCCCACTGGCATGGCGTTCCTCGTCTTTCACAACAACCAAACTCAAAAGGATTCAACTCTAAAGCGATCACGAAGAAGGAACAGGTCGTGTCTAAAGGTGGGGGAGCAAGACGGGATACCACCTGGCCATCCAACTCAAGGAGCATTGAGAGGGGTGCTCAACGGGAGGAGTTTAAGACTAAGAAAAAATTGTTTGTGCCTAAGGGAGGGTGCTTTGGGTGCAAGGGTCCACACACGATGAAGGATTTCCCAAAGATGAGATCCTTGTTCGCAATCATGGGGAATCGGGAGACCAAGAATCCGGAGGAATGACCAAGCAGGATGAGGTCGTTTTAGCTACTCAACGCACTAAAGGCTAACTCGGTGGTGAAGCCGATGTACGTTGAAGCTCGGATCAACGACAAACCAACCCGAGTTATGGTGGACACGGGGCCACTCACAACTTCATGGCCATTGATGAGGCCGTGAGACTCGGTTTCAAATGGTCCAAGAAGGATGGTTTGATGAAGATGGTGAACGCCAAGGCTCAACCCGTCAACGGGATATCTCGAGGAGTCAAGATGCAACTGGGAAGTTGGTGTGGTCCGGTAGACTTCTCAGTTATTCCCATGGATGACTTCAAGGTGGTATTGGGTATGGATTTCATGAGATGAGTCTCAGACATACCTATGCCCGTACTGAGTTTGGTGTGCATACTCGAGAAGTGATCACAATGCATGATTCTGAACTTGGAAGATAAGACGGATGGTAGGCGGCAATTATCGGCGATGCAGATCACCAAGGGGGTGAAGAAGGGTGAACACACGTTTCTGGCCATGATGAAGATGGAGGATGAGCCTAAGCACGTGGAGTCCATCTGAAACACCCCAACCCGGAAATTTTTGCGAAGTCGTAAGAGAAATTCTAAGTAAAAATAATTTAGGAATCTTTCATTAAGTAACATAAGTAAATATTAAAGTTTTAATAATAAATCAGAGTCAATATATATATCATAATCGTATGAAATAAGGTTCATAAAAATTCGCATGAAAGATCCCATAACAATCCCAATATTGAATACCCCGTCACAATGGTCTTCATCGTCCCGCGCTCCGGTCCAAACAACTACTCGTTACCTGCATCACAAAGGAGGCATGAGCATACAAAATTACTCAGTGAGGACGCTCAATGCCGCCCACTACAGTCCAATAATCAATCAATCAAATTCCCCATTCCAAGCTACCAGTCCCATTCTATCAAATTAGGCATTCAGTTTTCCATCATTTCTTAATTAGCCATTTTCCTATTACCTATCCATTTTCATGCATCCAAACAAACAACCTAACATCCGGTTCTATCATTCTTTTACTTTAACATTTCCTAAAATTCTGACCCAAAAAGTCCATCAGACTTTGGCCGAAGCCAACTTGCGGCCGTAGCCGTACCAGCGGCCGTAGCCGTACCAGCGGCCGTAGCCGTACCAGCGGCCGCAGCCGTACCAGCGGCCGCAGCCGTACCAGCGGCCATAGCCGTACCAGCGGCCGTAGCCGTACCAGCGGTCGTAGCCGTATATGTGGTCGTAGCCGTACCTGCGGCCGTAGCCGTACCTGCGGCCGTAGCCGTACCTGCGGCCGTAGCCGTACCTGTGGCCGTAGCCGTACCTGCGGCCATAGCCGTACCTGCGGCCGTAGCCGTACCTGCGGCCGAAACCAAACCTGTGACCCGTCGGTCCATTATGGCCGTAGCCAAACCTGCAACCCGAAGGTCCATAACGGCTGAAGCCAACATACACGGCCGAAGCCAAATCATACTTTTCTTAACTTAATCACGTTCTTCTAATCCCATACTTTCCTTAAATTACTTCAATTCTCACTCAATTTCTATAACATTTCAATCTAACATTTCAATTCTTGTCGGTTCAAATCTAAGTATTTCACGTAAACATCTCAATAAAACATAACATCCTTTCACGCAATCTATCATGCAAATATCCTGTGAATGTATGAACGTTCTTTGATCCTTGAGAACTATCTCGAAGAATGAAGAACGAAGAACGAACTTTCCATAAACAATTTCCATCACACATTTTTCCTAAGAACATTATCAACAAACTTACATAAACGAATTCTATCCAAGAACAATATGATCCTAAGGAATCAAACTAGGCAAAACAATCTTTATTGGACTGTCACGAATCACATCCTCACCTGAATTGATCTTAAAATATCAAAGACTTTGAACTCAACTGTGTTTTCCGGTGAAGGTTCCTATGGTCCTCCTTGCTCGCTCCTCTCTTCCCAAACTCTCTCTCTAGAACTGCGTTCTTGCTCTGACCTCTCTCTAGGACTTGCTTTGTGCTTTCCAAAACTAAGACTTGGACTTGCTTTGTGCTTTCCAAAACTAAAACTGAGGTCTCTTTTATAATACCCTTGGACTTGCTCACCAAGCCGATAATTAAGTGCATTTTCCTTAATCGGCGTGGTCAAAACTTGCCCTTAAAGGCTTGACCGATTTATAATTATTTCCTTATATGACTCCCGCAAACCTGACCTTCCTTTCGTATAATCCCGTCAATAATGACTTGTCAACTCGCCTTACTTGGAACCCACATTCTCGAAAGACCGAACTTTCCTTAATTGGCTCCACGGTCCCTCGATACCTTGCTTATACTCCGATCGTTTTATGATTAATTATCGCAATTTAGTCTTAGTTAATAATACTTAGTTATCAGGGATAATTCGATACTTAGAGAAAAATCGAGTTCTTATTCCATTCTTGACGAATACAAGTATTCCAAAACTTTATTTTGCTCTCTTGCAAAGAAACCTCTCCTTGATCTTAATCTTTTACAAATAAAAATACTTCGGGAGCGGGTCGTTACACCATCCCTCAAGTCACAGAGGCAGTACTTGAAGAGAATAAGGACGTCATGCCAGCCAATTTGCCCGAGAAGTTGCCACCAAGGAGAGTGGTGGACCATCAGATCGAGTTGGAGACATGAGCCAAACCACCATCTATGGCGCCTTACAGGATAGATCCATCCGAGCTGGAGGAGTTACGGAAGGAACTCGATGAGTTGTTGGGGATGGTGAAGCTGAGAGCGTCCAAGGCACCTAATGGCGCACCGGTTCTGTTCCAGAAGAAGCATGACGGGTCGTTGAGAATGTGCGTGGACTAAACAAGGTGGCGATCAAGAATTGTTATACAATTCCACTGATTGCAGTTATCTTCGATAGACTTGGAGGGGCGAAGGTCTATAAGAAAATGGACTTAGAAAAGGGATATTATCAAGTCTGGATAGCGGATGGACATGAGCCAAAGACTGCGTGCATAATGCAGTACAAGCTGTTTGAGTGGTTGGTGATGCCCTTCGGTCTCACGAACGCCCCAGCCACGTTTTGTACCCTTACGAACCATACTCTACAACCCTACTTGGATCGGTTCGTGTTGACATACTTAGATGATATTGTCATCTACAACAACTCGATGGAGGAGCATGTAGATCACCTACGAACAGTATTTCGGGTTCTTTGTGAGAACGAGCTGTTCGTGAAGAGGGAGAAGTGCACGTTTGCCTCTGAGGAAGTCCAGTTCCTAGCCCATATGATCGGGCATGTGAAGCTTAAGATGGATGAACCAAAGGTTAAGACGATTATGGAGTGTGAGGTCCTGATCAAGGTGACGGAGTTGAGATCTTTCCTTGGTTTGGTCAACTACTATCGACGGTTCATCGAGGGATATTTGAGGAAGGCTGCGCCATGGATTGACCTTCTCAAGAAGGGGAAGAAATGGGAGTTGTCTGATTGGCGCTAAGAAGCCTTTGAAGAGCTGAAAATGGTGGTGAGTCATGAACCTATCCTTGCCTGACCCGATTTCAGCTTGCCATTCGAGTTACACACGGATGCCTCCGACTTTTCCATCGAGGGAGTGCTAATGAAAAACAGACATTCTATTGCCTTTGAAAGCTGCAAGCTTAATGACACCGAATGGCGGTACACGGTGCAGGAGAAAGAGATAACTGCCATAGTCCATTGCTTGCAAGTTTGGAGACACTATATTCTGGGAGCCCATTTCTCCGTTAAAACTGACAATATGGCGATGAGCTACTTTCAGACTCAGAAGAAGCTGTCTCCAAAACAGGCGAGATGGCAAGAATTCCTGGCCGAGGTCGATTACAACTTGGAGTATAAGCCAGGAAAGAGAATGTAGTGGCTCATGCACTAAGTAGGAAGTCGGAGCTAGCGACCATGAGCCAAGTCGAGGGACCATTATTGCTCGAATTCAGGAGGGGCTGGAGCGTGATCCAGTTGCGAAGGAGCTATTGAAGCTGTCCAATGAGGGGAAGCTGCATCGGTTTATTGGTAGAGAACGGGCTACTCCTCACCAAAGGTCGTCGACTCTATGTCACAAAGTGGGAAAGTCTTCAACGTGATATCATTTGGGAGTGCTATAGCACTCGTTGAAGCTGGATATTACTGGCCACGGGTGAGGGATACCGTGGAGTTGTACGTAAAGACTTGTTTAGTTTGCCAGCAAGACAAGTCCGAGAATAAGCAGTCCGCGGGTTTGCTGCAGCCACTTTTGATCTGGAGCGACCGTGGGACTCAGTTTCTCTCGACTTCATCAGCGCATTACCAAAGTCTGAAGGGTTTGGATCCATCTAGGTGATCGTAGATATTTTCTAAGTAAGGGATATTCGTGGCATGTGGTCGAGACTGTACCGCGGAGGATGCAGCAAGGGCGTTATTCAAGAATGTGGTGAAACTTTGGGATTGCTGCGGAACATTGTGAGTGATCGGGATCCCCGATACACCGGGCGTTTGTGGACGGAGCTGTTTAAGATGCTGAGAACAGAGTTAAGTTTCTCAACAAGCTTTCAACCGCAATCTGATAGGCAGACCGAGAGGGTGAATGCCTTGTTGGAGGGATATCTCTGACACTTTTTGAGCGCCAACCAACGGGACTGGGCCAATTTTCTGGACATTGCCAGTTCTCATTACAATCTTCAACGCAGCGAGGCGACGAGACTTCAACGGGATAACAGCCATTAACCCCACATACTTTGGCTACACCAATGACTGAAGGGCAGAGTCCTGGGGCGTTTATAATGGCTAAGCCGTAGGAGGAACATGCTGATCTTTCCCGAGCATGTCTAGAGAATTCCGCAAGCGGAAGAAGAAGTGGTTAGATGAGAAACGACGGCCTTCGGAGTACTAATGGGCAACCTTGTTCTTGTGAAACTACTTCCACAACATTTCAAGTCATTCTGGAAACTACACAAAGGCTTGATCCGGAGGTATGAGGGGCCGTTCGAGATAGTTGGAAAGATGGGAAAGGTTTCCTACCGTCCAAACATACCTTAGTTTTAGGAAGCGAGAGATGCGTATGCTTGAATGCGTGACGATCATTTCTCGGTTTTATGAGAGATTAGATCGGTTCGTAAGCTCTGCCTAGACAGTTAAGGAATAATAGAACAAGAATGGAAAATCGCCTAAGACTCATCTTGCTAGACTATCCCCCTTGATTCTAAGTTCCTTAAAGTTTACGGCAGTTTCCAAGACGTTTTTCATTCCATTTCTACAAAACTTACAAGTCGGATAAATTTCTAAGTCGAACATACCTTAGTTTCCTAGGAGATACGGTTTTGTTTCTTCTCCGTTTTGCTTTCTCATTTCCCCTTTCTCTTTACGTTCTGTCCACCCTTCGTCGACAGTATTTTGGGGTTTACGAATAGCCAAGGGCGACCAGGAGATGCCAAGGGGGATCAGGAATATTTGTATGACGATGAGGCTTTGGTGAGAGGTCATAGGCGATGAGGTCGGAGAGAGAGGACAGTGAGACCATGGACAGAGGCTGATGGGCGAAGTTCACTTCTCAGATCTCGGTCCATCTCTTTCCTTATGCGAGAGACTTTTCATATGATTTTTGTTGATTTTCCGATGGTTGTCGAATCGATTGGAGGTTTGTCTATGAGTGTCGTTTCATAAAAGTTGTCAAATTATTCTATGAAAGTTGTATCATAAAACATTAACTTGTTTAATTTTACGAACGATGTTCCGTAAAATATTGTCGAGTTTAATTTTATGAAAGCTATCTCATAAAATGTTGTCGAGCTTAATATTAAGAAAGTTATTACGAATTTTTTTTATGAGTTTTATTTTACAAAACCTGCTTCGTAACCATATTTTCGGGTTTCTGGGTTTTCGTATCAGAAACTCTGGCTGTGATGGGCTTAATTGTCGGGACTAATCTTGATCAGAAATTTTCTAGTTTTCGTTGAATTGATCTGAAGGAGTTTTGAGTAGTTTTACGAAGTAAGCTTAGGTGACAATCATCGAGAATTCACTGAATATGTTACTATAGAATTGAAGCTTGAAATTTACAAAATCTTAGGTTTCAGAAAACGTTTTAGCTGTGGCGGATACAATCTCATGTTTCAGTCCTCGTCAGCCATTTTAAGTTACGAGTGATTAAATAGAGATCAACTTCGTTTCTTCGGAAATTATTCAAAAGAAATACAACAGTGTGGGAATTGGCAACCGAATTTCCCGATCTTCTATTTCCGCGAGTAATTTACATTTTCTCCACGAATTTGAAGAGAGCAGTTATTATTTTCAAAAAAGTTTTCAGAAAACTTCTTTTGGTCGAACCCTTATGCCGCTGATATTTCTCCACTTCCAATTCTACGGGATTTGACAGATTTTATCGTTGCCCATTCTATTTAGACAGAGAACTTGCGAGCTCATTTTGGTGCTCTTCTTGTGGCGAAAGGTCATGACAAGATATTTATTTTTTTGATCACTACAACGTTTGCATAAGCATTGGCCATAAGAGTAATAAGTACTACGAGTTTGTCTTTCATATTCCCAGACATGGTTTCAATCAAGCTTTTTGCGGCCGTGAGTTAGAGTAATCCTTACCCCCTCCTTCTAGTACTAAACTGTGAGAACCAAAATTCACATCATCGATTTCCGTAATCAAAGTAAAGCCAGGAAACCCTAACTTCCCTTGAGGTCCGGATTCTCTGTGAGAGCCAACAACAAGTGACCAAACAAATGCGGATAATTCGGAAAGATAACAAAACGAATTTAGAAAACAATAGATTTTATTTCGAATTTGCGTATGAGAGTTCCAAAGACAAAAGCATACAAAAATCTTGTCTGGAAACGGGATTACAAAGGAAATCATGTAACATGACATGCGGTGTTGTTTATTGTTTTAGCAGGCTATAAATATCCTAAACAATCAACTATCAAATTAACCGTTAATTCTAATACACAAAATAATACTTTTGCTATGAGAGATCATGTGGAGTACTTAGGGATTGAATCCACAGAGAACAGTGGCACATATTAGATTTCTTATTCCTAAAGTTAAGCTAGGTGATTATATATGTATTGATAACAAGTAATCAGTCTAAGGAAGTGTTCCTTATTAGAGAGTGTAGATGCAATATGAAAATATGCTAATAATGTAAATATGCTAATAATGTAAATATGGAAATATGCTAATAAACTAACTATATGTAAATGTAAATATGCTAGATCTAGGGTTTCAGGCAAGTGGATTATAGAAGATAGAAGTTAAGGGTATTTAATCATAGAGCTCGATATCTAATGTAAAAGACAGCAGCTCTCGCTGCGCGTCCAATCTATTGACTAAGTCTAATGTCTCATCTATCGCTTGTTGACACAGAATGACCATCGATCGATGGCAATGATCCTGCATCGATCGATGTTTTCTTGAGTCATGATTTATTACCTAATTCGATAAGTTCACTAGATTAACTAAATCAACTCTTGTTTGTTTCTAGCAACCTAGCTAAACAAAATAAATTCCGGAAATAGACCATGCTCTCGCTTGCGCCTAACTAGCCTATTATCAGGATTCTAGTTAGCCTACTTTAGAAAATAAACAATAAACAAAATTCTATTAATAGATATAATAATGACCCTAAAAATTCTATTGTTTGGCTACTCCATCAATACCATTAATAAACCCTAAATCTAGTTAATAACTACTCAGACATAATCAAAGTAAGAAGAATAGTCTGAATATAATGCATAGATAAAACAATGGGGATTCCAATACAAATCACCCTAATAATATTGTCTACTATATTGTCTTGTATTGTGTTTCCCCCTTTTTCTCTCCTCATACATAAAATATAAATATAAAAACCCTAAAATCTAGGTCAGAACTCATCCACAGGTAAACTTGTAATCTTGTGTCTTGTCTCTAACTTGGGTTTGAAATCGACTGTCTGCGAATTGGTCATCGATCGATGGCAAGTGGTCAGCATCGATTGATCTTGGTCATATAACATCGGTCGACGTCAGGATAGTGCCATCGACGGATGGCAGTCTTGTACTTCGACTCTCTCATAGATCAGCTACAGATTAATCTCCTCTAAATGCTCCAGAATCTCCAAGTATCTCCAAAACCTACCTGAACCTATAAAGACCTTAAAACATAGCCTAGACACACATAATAGACCATAAATGGAGTCCATAACATGGCCTAAAACTGGTAATAAATAGGCTACATCAACTCCCCCAGACTTAACCTTTTGCTTGTCCTCAAGCAAAAAAGCCTAAGAAAGAGGTTTTAAAAAGCGAAGACTCACATAATATCTAAGTATAACTGTCACCTTACTTTATTGCAGCCACATCCTATTGAGTCAATCACAAAAAACTTATATACCCTATCCTAGTATAATAACCAAATCGATTATACCAACAACTTAGCGAATACTAGTCTGACTCGCCCCTCTACTGATTTCATTTCTTTGCATAACATAAAAGTGCAGGCTCTACCTTCGGAGTATCGATCAAATGATATGTAGACTCTTACCTCTCCAAGTATCTGAACTCACATGTAGTCTTCTCTGATTCCTTTCCTCTCTCGCTTCTCACTTCTTTTCAATCAATGTCTCCTTCTTTTGAGGATATACTTCCATGAATCAAGCACTAATGGTTTTTGCCACAAGATCCTGTTCACTTCTTTTTGACATTTTTCTCTTTCTAGGATCATATGAATCAAGCTTTAGTTGTTGTAGCCACCAAATCCTGTTTGACTCCCTTTTCTTTATCTGAAGGGGAGAGAGAGGAAATCAGAAGCACACAAACTATTACCTTCCAGACTTGCAGAAGGAATCGATCCAATGTATACCAAATCCCAAAGCAAGCAAATAATGTCAGGATTAGTGTTGGAAATCAGTTTCGGTTCCTTCAAACTTTCTAAGCAAGTATGATATAGTGGCAGGATGATCCACTTTGGTATCTCTAGTAATCTCTGCAAACAACTTTCTAAGAATGGTGCTAAAGTGTGGTTAGTCAATAATTGATCTTGATCATAGTCTCCTTCTTGACTCAATCAAACTCTTTGAAAAACTTATATAGATAGTAAATAAAACTCAAACACAATAAAATGGCGTTAGCAAACCTCCCCCCAGACTTAAATTACACTGTCCCCTGTGAAATCCACACCGGATTGGTTAGAAAAAAATTAAATCATAAGTAAATAGTTTAAGTATAGAACTCGATACCTCTCTTTGTGAGAGAGTGTCGATCGAGGGTAGGCAGGTTTGGTCGATCGATGGTCACGATCCAGTGTCGACCGATGCTAGTATAAGTAGTCTGTAGAAATAAAATAAAACTCAAAATAAATAAATAGTATAAGTAAAAACTAAGTAAAAAGAGTAGCTAAGTTAGATTTGGCCTCCTACCCTGATCTAACTTCAAGTAACGGGAACCTGCATGAAAACAAGTCAACAATCAATCCCTAGTTAACCATATATATGTCTGAGTTCAGTACTCATGTAGTCTTAGACACTTAGACTATACAAGTATCAATAACCGGTCGACCAACAATCAGACAAGAACATGATCGGCCAATCAATGATACCGCATAGCTTTCAATATCCACCACCCTTCATAAGAAATCGCCCAAAAAATATAACAGCCAACTTCGGGTCTAAACTAATATCCCAAAATTAGATCTCATTGTTAGAAACCTGCAAGGAATTCAATCGCCAATATCACAATAATAAGATACTAAACTACGACTAGATATAATTCGTAACACCGTATATCGATGCTACACTTACTCTAGGGTTCCATAACCCTTTACTTACACGACGCTCTAACTCGACACCCTAACCTGGGCCTGGTGACTTCGTGTTCCTCCCCTACATCGGCAATATCATATCTCCCTACAAAAAAGGCTAGAAGAAGGAGCTTTCAACTGACCGCGGCCCACAGTCATTCGGGTCACCGCGCGACAGCCCACAGTCATTTGGGTCACTGCCGGACGTTACACCGTCGTGTAACACTCAGCCCTAGGCCATGACCCCATCTCTCTGAGTCTTCCCGATCCAGCGAATAAGGGGTTTCCTTGAACCCGCTAGGTATGAGGTCGAGGAAACACTAATCACCCCTAAACATGCCTAGCATGGGCGGGTTACGCACATGATATCGGCAACACACATGCAACACAACCTTAATCCAGAACCTAACCTAAGGCTAAAGTTCCAGATCCTAACTAGACTCGACTCTACAAAACTAACCAATAGTACCAGTAGTCTGGCCTATATGGCCTAAGACCCTTTGTACTAACATAAACCAACCAGTTAGTCACTCCCTTACCAAGAGCTGGCTAACCTCAATCAACAAGATTAATTAAACAAGCATGTATTAAACTAATCTATCATACAATCAACTCAATCAAACCATTACCCAGATAGTTCGGCCTCCTGCTATGAAACTATCTTTAAAGATAACATGAACCTAAACTCAGCCATATCAACAGGCAAGAATAGAAAATATGATGCATCCTAGCCCCATTCCTAATCAGGTTATTAACTCAGTCTTAATTCCAGTTCATCCCAACTTAGCCCGTGCTAAACTGAGTCCAATTTAATAAAATAACCCTAAGGACCCTATCATGCAAAAACATGAGCATTCTACTCTATATGCGACTCGATCTATCCTAAGTTCCAAGTGGAAGTCAAGCAAAACCAAAAACTATACTAATTCCAAGCGGAATTCAAACAAACCAACTCATAGTGTTCTATGCCGATAAGCAGCTGGTTAATTGGAGAGGACTCAGCCAAAACCCATTGGACGACTTGAGTGGACTGGAATGGACTGACCTTGACTTGTAAATTACCTCAGCTTGATCATGAAGAAACTAACTTGGACTGATCTGGACTTGGACAAAACTTTCCTTAGCTTCTAGACAGTTCTCCGTACTTCCCGGTAAAACATCGGCTTCAGAACTTAGACTGATCTGAACTCGTGGAACTAACCTGATCTTGGACAGAACCTCCACTTGGTCATTAAAGAATATTACTGGCTTGGACGGATTTATTTGGACAGGGCTTACGCCTAAGGATTTATTTAGAATCGACCATACTCTTAACTCGACCACTTTCTCTGTCTCTCTCTGTCTCTCTCTCTCTCTCTCTCTCTCTCTCTCTCTCTCTCTCTCTCTCTCTCTATACCCACGTTTTTAACTTTATTTGTACAGGTCTGGATGAATGAAATGAGCTGGGGCCGTGGGGGTATTTATAGGAAGCAGCAACCAATTAGATTCAGGTTGGTGGCAGCCCGTGGTGTCGCTTCGCATGGCTGCGGACGCATGCACGGCGGCACCTCGTGCTCCACATGGCTGGATGCATGACCAGGATGGCATGCAAGGTGACACCACGTCCTCCAGATGTCTTATGCACGTCCTGGCTGCAGGAAAGGAGACACCACATAGCCCACACGTCGATCAGCATGCTTTAGTTGCATGCGCGACGCCACCTTGTGCTTCTACATGTCATGCAGCATGTTCTGCTTCCATACACAGTGACACCTTGTGCTTCTGTAGACAGGGAGCTTGCCAGGCATTTGACACCACGTCCTCCACATGTCTGGAAGCATGGCTTGGTTGCATTCAAGGCAACACCACTCACCCACATGTCCATCAACATGCTTCGGTTGCATGCGCGACGACACCTCGTGCTTCGACATGTCAAGCCGCATGTCCTGATTCGATGCACGATGAGACCTCGTGCTTTTGTAGACACTAAGCTTGTTAGATGGTTTATAGCACGTCCTGATCCCATGCACGGAGCCACCTTGTTCTTCTCGGTCCATTCATCTGATTTTGGTCTTTCCGACATATTTTTGACCCGCAATCAATCCCAAATATTTTTCAGCTCTCATTTTGATTCGCAGAATATTTTTAATAAATCCTAATTGAATTCTGACTTTATGTAAAATCTTTCCCGAGCCTCCAGTTTCCCTGAGAAATTCCATAATACCAAAATTAGGGTTTTCGCCTAACTTCGAGTTTCTTGTCGTGCTTCGATCACGTCGTGCTTACTTACTGTCCTGCTTAATTCCCATCCTGCTTCCGACTTATTATGTCTCCAAAATAATATTTTACTGATACGAAGTTTGCTGAAAACTTCGTGATGAAGAAACGTCGTGCTTCTAAAACGTCGAGCTTCAAAAACGTCGTGCTTCCAAAAACGTGATGCTTCCAAAACGTCTGTCTGGTCAATCTAAGACATTGTCTAACATGGTATAGCAGCTTATTTTGACTCATGGTTCACTCACGATTCATTCTTTGACCATTTTGTATTTCAAAATTTCCCGATCGATCCTTATCGCCCGTGACTCGACCACCAGGTTGATTCTCGACTACTCTTCCATTTTCTCTGAACCACGTTAAGTTTTATATGACCAAAACTCAAAATTCCTCATCAAATGTTGATTACCAAAAGCTTGGCTCCAAATTCCAACTTTGTCGATCTCGACCATTTTACCCTTTCAGGTGGGTTACTACATTCTCCCCCCCTTAATAGAATTCGTCCTCGAATTCTTAGATGTCCAAATGCTCAGCTTCACGACATACTCCTCCATGATGACAATTCCTCAGATTACTTTGCCTTGCGGTCTTTGTCATTTTATGTGTTTCTTCGTCGGCTCGCCTTTGATGTCTTTGTTTGATTGCTTTGGGTCTCCACACACACTTCTGATCCTGAACTCACTTTACCTTGATACATCTCAAAGCATTCCCCTTGGTATTAAATAATTTCCTTTCTTTACTTCTTGACTTCCCATGGTTCACTCATTCTCAGCTCGTCTACATAATCTCTTTGCATTGTCTACCATTGTTCCTTGAGTATCTTCCTCAAAGTCTCCACAATCGTCTTCATATCTCTTCACTTGTCTGCCACTGTCCCTTGAGTTTGCTCCTCCAGGTTGCAACGAACATCTTCATATCTCTTCACTTGAATGATGCTGGACCATCTTCTTACTGTTGCTCTTCCAGAACACTCTCATTTCCCATGATACAATTTTTTCCATAAGATAGGTATCACCCTTGTCCAGATTCCTCAAATCATTCTCGATCTTCATTTTCCCAAATATTGATGAAGTCCTTCCCACTGAAGTCTTGTTCCTTCCCATTTGTCCAGTCCATGCCAATGTCCAGTCCCTCTGATTCTCTCTCCTCTCTTGCTTTGGGTTTGGGTTTTTGACCTTGCATTCCCTCTACTTTAGGTTTCCATCCTTAAAGTTCCGATCAACAAACACACTTAGTAGCTGCAACTTAATCAAACACTTCACATGCAAGTTAGTCACCAACTACCCCAACAAGTACTATCTATGCAACCTAACTGCAATTCTAACAAAACAACCTAGCAATGCTAACCATCAACCTAACAATTCTGTCCCAGCAACCTAGCAATTCTAGATTTCACTAACTAATCCTAGTTGCTAAACAATAAATCCTACCGCTGGACGTGACCGTTTTCCTAATGCCTTTTGTGACTCTTTTGACTCGATAAAATATTTGAAAACCGATTAAATCATGACTTCCGGACACATGGACAAAACCATGCTCTGATACCACCTCTGTAACACCCCCAGACCGTCCTAGACATATGGTCAACCAACCGGCCAACAATCAAACATGAACATGACCGATGGACCGATCAACACCCAGGGTTAGAGATGAAATGAGCCAAACGGCTAGCCAACAATCAAACAAGAACATGACTAACCGTCCAACCCAACACCATGGTCCGGAAGCGCTATGTGACGGGCTAGGGACAATCCGGTCAGATTCATAGAACTTACTCCGCGACCTAGACCAGTTCATCCACTAACTCGTCCCACTAACTTATGGCTTATAGCTTTGCAACCCGTACCAAGACCTAACGTTGTGTTAGACCGGACTAGTCAAATATCAGAGTACTCATGATGCGCATATATAAAAAATACTTTATTGATTCAAAGAAATATTCATACATTGAATAATTCATGACTGGGGCCCGGCTTAATGCCAAATCGAGTCAACACAACAAAAATCAAAATACCGTTTACAAAAGGCATGCAAATCTACACCGGTGGTCCTAACGTCCAACACCAAAGCTATCCGATTATCCTTACTAAAGCCACCTGCAAAAAGGACAACGGAGTTGGATGAGTAACCTAATGTTACTCAGTGAGCTGGCGGCCTCTAACCAATAGTACGAGTAGTCCGGCCTAGGACTTGACTCTAAAAAACTAACAATAGTACGAGTAGTCCGGCCTATATGGCCTAAGACCCTTAGTACTAACATATAATAAATAAACAACAATATCATATGTAAATAAACCAACCAGTTAGTCAATCTCTTACCAAGAGCTGGCTAACCTCAATCAACAAGATTAATTAAACAAGAATGCATTAAACTAATCTATCATGCCAATCAACTCAATCAAAACCGTTACCCAGATAGTTTGGCCTCCTGCTACGAAACTATCTTTAAGATAATGGGAACCTAAACTCAGCCATATCAACACCCAAGAATAGGAAATATGATGCATCCTAGCCCTAGTCCTAATCAGGTTACTAACTTAGTCTTAATCCAGTTCATCTCAGCTTAGCCCGTGCTAAACTGAGTCCAATTTAATAAAATAACCCTAAGGACCCTATCATGCAATAACGTGAGCATTCTACTCTATATGTGACTCCATCTATCCAAAGTTTCAAGTGGAACTCGAGCATAACCAAAAAATATCCTAAATTCCAAGTGGAATTCAAACAAACCAACTCACAATGTTCTATGCCGATAAGCAGCTGGTTGATCGGAGAGGACTTGGCCAAAACCCATTTGACGAATTGAGTAGACTGGAATGGACTGACCTTGACTTGGAAATTACCTCAGCTTGATCATGAAGAAACTAACTTGGACTGCTCTGGACTCGGACAAAAACTTTCCTTAGCTTCTGGACAGTTCTTCGGACTTCCCGGTAGAACATCGGCTTCAGAACTTAGACTGATCTGTACTCGTGGAACTAACCTGATATTGGACAGAAAATCCACTTGGTCAACAAAGAATATTACAGCGCCCACATGTCGATCAGCATGCTTCAGTTGCATGCGCGACGACACCTCGTGCTTCTACATGTCATGCTGCATGTTCTGCTTCCATACACGGTGACCCCTCGTGCTTGTGTAGACAGAGAGCTTACCAGAAATTTGACACCACGTCCTCCACATGTCTTGAAGCATGGCCTGGTTGCATGCAAGGCAACACCACAACGCCCACATGTCGATCAACATGCTTCGGTTGCATGCGCAATGACACCTCGTGCTTTGACAAGTCAAGCCGGCATGTCCTGCTTCCATGCACGGGTGACAACTCGTGCTTTTGTAGACACTAAGCTTTTAGATGGTTGACAGCACGTCCTGATCACATGCACGGAGCCACCTCGTTCTTCTCGGTCCGTTCATCTGATTTCCGTCCTTCCGGCATATTTTCGACCCGCGATCAATCCCGAATATTTTCAGCTCTCATTATGATGCGCAGAATATTTTTAATAAATTCATAACTGAATTCTGACTTGATGTAAAATATTTCCCGAGCCTCCGGTTTCCCCGAGAAATTCTATAATACCAAAATTAGGGTTTTCGCCCAACTTTGGGTTTCCCGTCGTGCTTTGATCCCGTCGTGCTTACTTCCCATTCTGCTTAATTGCCATCCTGCTTCTGACTTATTATGTCTGCAAAATAATATTTTACTGATACGAAGTTTTGCTGAAAACTTCGTGCTGAAGAAATGTCATGCTTCTAAAACGTCGTGCTTCCAAAAACATGATGCTTCCAAAACGTCCGTCTGGTCAATCTAAGACATTGGTCTAACATGGTAGAGCAGCTTATTTTGACTGATGGTTCACTCACGATCCATTCTTCGACAATTTCGTATTTCAAAATTTCCCGATCGATCCTTATCGCCCGTGACTCGACCACCAGGTTGATGCTCGACTACTCTTCTATTTTTATCTGAACCATGTTAAGTTTTATATGACCAAAACTCAACATTCCTCATCAAATGTTGATTCCCAAAAGCTTGCTCCAAATTCCAACTTTGTTGATCTCGGCCATTTTACCCTTTCAGGTAGGTTACTACAGCGTCGACCAATGGTAGGCTGTCAGACTGAATCATGTGTGTCTATACTCTCCATTCTGATCAATCTTTCTTTAGGTAGCTCTGTTAGACACTCAACACACATGGTGAAAATTAGGTACAAACAGTAATAAATAAACAGTAAGTTGGAAAATAGGAAATGCAACAAAAACTAAATGTTAACTCATTAAGTATAAATCTGAAAAGGGAAGATGAAAGCGAGAAAGAAAAGAAGGAACAATCGTGAGGGGCAGCATGGATGTAAGCCATAGAACAACGCAAAGAACAACGTCGTCTG
Source organism: Moricandia arvensis (assembly GCA_905132765.1). NCBI lineage: Eukaryota > Viridiplantae > Streptophyta > Magnoliopsida > Brassicales > Brassicaceae > Moricandia > Moricandia arvensis. Next base: position 6,268 of record CAJHQP010006195.1, on the reverse strand, counting down.
TATCAGGGCGGAGCGCTCGTCCTGTCTCCCGGCGGGGGCTGAATTGGGGCGCCGGTGGTGAGCCCGCTTATCACAAAAAAAAGCGGCCGCCCCACAAACCTAACAAAAAAAGACGAACAAGGGCCCGAGGGAAAGCTGGCGGGTGGAAGGTCCTTCCAAAATACGCTGTGTTCCGGGACTACCACAACACAAAGCAGAGTAACCGCCACAGCTGGTGGGGCATCCCGGGCCTCTAACCGCCGCGGCGAAGGGATACAATCAGGCGAATACTTCCGGAAAACGAATCCGTGTTGATGGAATCAAGGTTACAATTTGCTTGATTGCTTAAAGTATAGATTCTCCCTGAATATTATGAGCTCTCTCCTGTTGGAACTTGGTCGAGGAAAACTTACGAATAGGGAACAAGAACATGTGTTGCTGCAATTGAAGCTTGAACTAGCTACTAAAATGCGTCCTGAAACTTCTGGGCACAAACACATATGACTAAGAGTCGACCATATAAAACAAACCCAAAGAGTTTGTTTATCAAACTTCCAAGCAACTACCCATAGAGGTATCGTCCCGCCCTCATTAACATTTAGACCTGACCCAGGCATCCTACTCAATTGCATGGCACCAACAGGGGAGAACAGTACCGTATAAGTGCCTGGGAAACGTTCTCGTTGAGAATAACAATAGTCTATAACCAACTCTTTTGATTAACATCCCAGTGTAGGAACTTATTTATCAAAGACAACGAAGGAGAAAGACGAATTTATATACTAGTATTAATTAAAGTCCATCATTCACACCCTCGAGACTCACTTTCGCGTACCAAGCTATAAAAGTTTGCATTGTGTTCCTCCGAACATCCCATGCCCGGGTATAAAATTTTTATGAAAGTTCATCAAATCGGAGAGTCACAGTGTTATGCAACCGCAACATCACGCCCACCAGGGCCCAGGCCCACAAGCCCATCCACGCGGAGCCACGCCCCACCCAGGTTGCTGGCAGTGGCCCCCCCACCCACAACCCCACACGTGCCCACCGTAGCTCGATTGCCGCGCTCTATGATGTGGTTCGGGTGTGGGTCGAGACTTCGAACCCCTGGTTCTCCACCCTTTTACAAGATGACATTCTCTCCCAGAGTGCTATCAAGATTTGTTCGGGGAAAGGACTTCGTCAGACCAGAAATATGTGCTTTCGAGTTGGATTCATCCGAAACCTCCCTTCCCTAGCTGGCCACAAACTGAGGGATTAAGGCCAAACTTGCCGATATTTTTCCCTGAGGGATAAATCTATTCTAAACTCCGCTGGACGATGAGGATCCGGATTTCTGGTTTTTAAGTCCGTCTGATAACACAAGAGACTCGAACTTATGAATGAAAAGAACTAAGAAAAGTAGCTAAGTAAAGCAATAAGATATCTGAAATCACGATGGAGAACGATGATCTTTATAGTTGAATATGGTTAGTGATAAGGAGCGTTTACCTGCGATCATTTTACAAGTAGGGTATATTAAACCTTGGCTCTGAAAAAGAAACAGATGTCGGAGTGAGCTTATTATTGTATTTCTAACAATCCTAAGTGAGCGCCCAACTCGATTAAACCTAATAAACCACGCCCCAAATGCCTAATTTCTGTCTAATTGCTATGTTTCTGTCTCTTGACCCTAGATTTTTTTTTGGGGCCCTCACGCCACTCATCTAGACTCTCCTCTCATATGTAATGTCTCCCCAAGGTCGACGGAGCTTCCCTTTCTGCCCTCGGATTCGAGTATCTCCCCTGCGGTGAAAATTTTTTTTTATCTTCTCGATCTTCATGCTTTATCTTGGAATATTAGCCTTTATTCTTCTTTTTCCATTTATCTATTGATCGAAAAGAAGAATAGACGGGACATTGTTCGTAGCCAATTCTCGAGTTAAAACTACAAGGGGGCTTTTATTTTATTGTTTTAGGCCGCGTAGGGCTGTTGTAGGATTTCTGCGCATTTTTACGATCGTGTATTGGAAGAAAATCATCGATTTATGTTCGATGTCCGTTTCCGTTATACTTGATTTTGTAAATCCGAATAGTCTGTTATCATGGCAGAAATGATGTATGCTAATTCATTCCCGGGTGCTCATCTTATTGTTTGAAAGTTTTACAAGAAAAATGTCGTTGGTAGATTTTTTGTACCACTAGGGTTAAAACTATCGTTGGAAACTCCCGATCGAGATGAATGAAAGTGTTTTTTTCGATTGAAACTTTGAAGGAGAAAAGTATTAGATCCAAGCTATGAGACCAGGATGATGGAGAAGAGGGGTTTAGAGTTGCCATGATGTCCGAGATAAACCAGAGACGAGTTTATCAACCGATGACGCGAGACGAGTGAGGTCGGCCTCTCCGTGATGGCGAGGATTGTCCAAGGCGGGTGAGACGCTTCTCGCCAGTTTGACGGCGGGGCGCGAGACCAAGCCGGGGTGGACAGAGGTCTTCTCGCTAATCCATGGCAAATGGACCAAGGCCCGGAGGGTATCTCGCCATCGATGCAAGAACGGACTAGGGTTGACAGCCGGTAATCACGCCATGATGCGATATGACCTAGGTGAGGTCATTCTGCGCCATGAATGGCGGGAGGGACCAAGGGCGAGGTCATCCCCCATAACGGGTAACACGCACCAGCCCCGGAGGCAAGGTCGTCTCGCCATGATGGTGAGATGGACTGGGCCGAGGTCCATCTCTAACGGAGAAGGGTGGGGCTGGCGTGAAAGGCAAGATGGAGATCAAGCAGATGATGATCATCACCCGCGAATGAACGCAAAGGGATGACGGCGAGACGGACGCGAGGCGATGATGGGCGAAATGCACCAAGACGGAGGCATCTTGCGCGCATGACCGGGTGAGACAGACCGGCGGCGTCGGGTGCCGTGAGGGGTGAGTCATCTTCCGCATGACGAGGGAGACGGGCTGAGGCGCTCTCCGACGCGTTACATCTCAGCCAAAAAGCCACGAAGAACCAGCCGTTAGATGAGCGAGCATAGCCGATGACTGCGTGGTCACTCTTTACCCATGACGGGGAGACAGGCTTGGGGTAGGCACCGCTGTCTCATCGTTGACTGCGAGGGACAGGCCTGGGATACGCACCGCTGTCTTGGCAATGATGGTGATGGTGACCGACAGATGGGGCTGGTAGCACGGCTGTCTCGGCCGTGATGGCGAAATGGTTTTTCCAAATGGCTGTGTGGTTATCTTTCCCTTAGAGCGAGGTGAGCCTGGTCGCTGTGGGTGGTTCATCTTGCCAGAACCAAAGACATGGTCACGGAGAGATAAATGAGAGGCCAGGCAGACTAAGTTTGAATTCGGTGCTGGACGTAATGGCGTTTCTTTTTGTTGGCGGTACTTTCGAAAGACATACAATAATATATAAGAGTTAACATCTGAGTCGCGGAGAAACTTTCATACGTTGAACTTAGTTGCTGATCGTTTTTAATTTCCCTTTTTTGAAACAGAAAATAGGTTGCTCCCCGGAAGTTTTCTAGATATCAGACCATCAAGCAGTGTGAGCCGTGCCGGCTGGGCAATAGAATTTTGATCCCCAATATGATATACCCAATGTTTCTTTTGAGCGCACTGTATTGGATTATTTTATTGGTTTGTTCCATTACATATTATGAAATACATAAATATACTTAATAATAGAAAATGTCAGTAATAGGAGTGTATGATGACTATTGATGTATGGATAATTACGCTTACAAAAGGAGAATGTTTTTTTCTGCAGAAGGATCAGTGTGTAAAGCACATAAATCATGACAATCACCCTTGTTTAATTTACTATAATTTTATTGGTAAGAAGACAAATCAAAATATACTTTTATTTATTGTTTATTGTATATAGTTATGTTATATTTATCAATAGAAAGCAAGTATTTCAGTTTCTGCATGGATGAATATTTACTATAATTTAATTCGGGAAGAAATCAAAATTATACTTTATTTATTTTATTTTTATATGGCTTATAATATTTACATATAGTAAGGAATGGTACTATTAGTTTAAAAGTATATATATGGAAGCCTTGTACCCGTAAATAATGTTTTATTGACCAGTGGTAAATAAAGCTATAACAAGATAACTAGGCCCTCTTATTTACATTCCTAAACTAACTCCGATGCTGAAAGTAAAGTTGTATGTCCCTAATGCCAATTTAGCATACTATAAATATAATATATGATTACATGTTTAATATGAATATTTATGATTGAGGCATTCGACTCATATGATTTTATTATCCGTATCTGACATGGGGGTATATGTTTGCATGATATAGAGTAGATCATGTGTTAAATCCGACGGTAATCACAAAATTTTCTAGGTGGTGTTCATGGAGGGCTTTACCAATGAGTTTTAATATAATTCGCTTTTTGTAAAATTCCCGTAGCCAGAAGATGTCTCGCAAGACAACATCTAATTGGAATATTAAGTGTGTTTCAATGTACTTTTTCAGGCAATTGCAAAAAGACAGAAAATTGAGATTATATTAATTTTGGCCATGGTAATTATAGTTAGTATAAAACTGAATATTAAAATAATAAATATATATATATTCCTGATATATATTAACATTAGACGTTTCTGTCACCACACGAGTGACTGATTCTTTGGATAATCATTTGTATTTTTGCTCTTATTAAAGCAGAGACCAAAGGTTACCCCTTGAATCCAATTTTCCCTTAAATATAGGACGCTTTGATCAGTTGTTTTGTCAGTAAGTTTGATTAAGGAGTGCCCCGGCGCGATTTTTTATAAAAAAAAGATATCTGAGTTCTTTGTTCTAAAATATAGCGAGCTAAAACATCATAAGATCAGCGACAACCCCCCGTACTCCCCCGGCCTTTTCAACCGCTTTCGAGATGGTATATACACATTCGTGGCTTTATGTTCGATACGATTACCTCTATGTTTTGGCTACAGCCCACGCCGAACCAACCACAATTCTATACTAATACACCAGTTAAAAAGCATCCCCCGAAATCAAGTGCAGGTGAGTAATTGGGGAGACTGCGAACCGGTGCTTCCACCCTTTAAACACATTCTCCCAGAGAACGTCAGCCAAGGCCCTATGTGTGCAGAAGAACGAGTAATAAAAATTATTTTTTAAAATCCTTATTATTCCGAAAATCTAATTGTCATATATTATATATATATATGCTAGTAATCGTGCTCTTGACAGTCAGCTAATCCCATGGATTTCCATGATGTGGATCAAATATGGTTTAAAGTCATATTGTCATTTTTGGTATGAGAGCAGCGTGCTCTGGAATGACTTTAGAGCCCGAAACGCAAGGCTTGAATTCTGAAAACCGCCAAGAGGTGGAGGACCAGGAGCATCTCACTACCGCCCATCCAACATCGCATTCCCAAATTTAGGCGATAAAGATGTATCCTCTACGGGAAGAATACCGAACAGCTGAAACCTTTGGAGTGCGACCTTTTAAAGGAAAAGTGTCGATCCCATGTCCCGAACTGGAGCTCGTGGGCGGAGTGTTTGTTTCGTGTCTTCAGAGAGCCTTCATTTTAAGTTAAACTTAAAAAAATGCAAGATTGAAGTGTCCATCGTCAGGGGGACAGAAGATAATTGAGGCGAGGGATATTAAAAAAACAGAGGTTATATAGCTGTCCTATCAGCTGGCGGCTCATTGACAGGACAAATTGCCAGCCCTTTGGCGTTGCGAAGGAGCAGGGGCCCAAAGCCGTAAAAGAGATCTAGAATCGAAAGGGAGTTGACTTCATTACAACCGCCACCGAGACCGGTCGCCCCGGCAGTATCCCCTCTAAGAGCAACCAAGCGCCCCGGTTTTGTATACCTCCGGAGTTCGATCAATATTCAAATAAGACCTTGTTGGGGGGAGCGTTTTTGGGACATATTACTTGTCGTATTGATTTATCAGGTTTATTATTGAACTATGTGTGCTCCACCTTATTTTAGGTATCGCCTGAGATGTCTTCTGGTTTTACGAGCCTGCAAAAAAGAGATAGAAGTTGGCAGCCAGAAGGAATATCACAGGTTACAATAATCCGGCACTGCAAAAGAATTGCGTTCCTCTGCCTACTAAAGCTGAATTATGTATCGACGGAACTTGCGAGGAGCTTCCTTGGAAGGACGATGACGGAACGTCCTACTGTCGGGTCTGTACAAATCAGCTCTTAAGCCACCTGCATTACTGGAGCAGTATTCCAAGCTGAGTGCATACGAAAGATAACTCGTCGTCGGGATTTATCTCCTCCTTCTGCTGCTGCTCGGGA
>CAJHQP010006194.1:0-39985 GCA_905132765.1 Moricandia arvensis | reverse complement strand
ACACACAAATATAAAATATAAAGATAATACAATATAATTTTTATCAAAATTATGTAAATAAATTACCTTTAAAATATTTTTAATTTTATATCAAATAAATAAATTAAAAATTTATGTAAATAAAAAATAAAAAAATTAGACTACTATCTAAACATCCAAACGATCACTTAGATGGTTAAACTGTCATTTTAGACGATCTAAAGAGACTAAAATCAATCTAAACCTATAAGCTATTGTATATTCTTATTTAAGCTTAATTCACAAGAGAATAGTGTTACCACATGTAAACATTTTGAGCTTCTAGCTACTTCTTATCTTTGCGTATCAAATCTTTTATATAAAAAACTTTAATGGCACAAAACCAAGAAAAGGTAAACAAGATTAGTAAAAATCGTAAGAAATTAATTAAAAAACAAACACTATAATACATTTCTAGGAATATGGTTTCAGTTACAATGGCCTAAACTCAGTTGTGTTAATCTTGGTGGGTTTCAGCATCTGACTCTGTTGTTGTATCTTTCTCCTTTTGTTTCTCCTTCTTCTTGCAGAGCTTATCCGAGTATCTAGCAAAAACAGTAGAGAGAGCAGTCTTCACAGTTTTCTCAGGCTCGATCTTCTTGCGTTTCCTCGAGTCCTCCACAAAATCCTCGTCTGCTTCAACAGGTTCCTCTGAGTTCACATCCTTAGGAACTTCAGTTGCCGGGACTGTTGGTTCTATAACAGACGGGTAGCTCGAAGCTGCACGCTTGAAAGGTTCGTGGAACGTATCATACAACCGTTTCACCTGAGGTTTAAAGTCATTCTCAGATCAAGACACCCACAGGAAGCATGGAGTTGTTGGATTATAGGCGAAAATGTACCTTACGTTCGCCAATCCCAGGACAACGAGCTAAATCTTCCATGGATGCATCCATTATATGAGCAAGAGACTGCATAAATCATGTTTTTTGAGGTTTCCAACTTTAGTTGAATCATACTAAATATAGAACTAACAATAAACATGAAAGGAGTTTCTGAAGCTCTACCCCGAATGTAGACCCAAGTGTGACTACATCACTCTTATTCACATGTCTGATTCTTGTAAGAGAATGGTTTAGCTGCAACAACACTTACTTCATTAGAATGTATAAAACGGAAACGAAAAAAATAGCGCAGAGAGTTTCTATACTCGTGAGAGATAATCTGTATCCATTTGGCCTTGTATGAGATCTGCAGGTTTGTTTTCATAGACTTTAATCGTCTCCAAATAACGTGCACATTCCGTCAAGCTGCAAGAGATTTGAAACAGAAAGTTGTAGCATACAACGAGAAGCAGAGTGATTGAAATGTGTTTTCAGGAGGTTGATGATACCTCCAGGCGCACAATAGGGTGCAATCATGGAGAAGAGCGGTTTTGGTGACTTCAAGCAATGGTTTCACCGAATCTTCCTGTCCAAGAAACCATAAGAACATCACTAGAACACCTTACGCAATGTTTTAAGACCAATGATTTGAACTTACAACGTCGACATGACAAAGAACGACACGGAGCTTGAAATTCTTCTGAAGTTCCCTAATGCGGAAGTAGAGATAATCCGGGTGGAGTAGATGATACCTCAAGCTACAAAGGTAAGAATCAACAAGAGTGAAACTTAGAACACGAGAACTTTAAAGCATTGATGAAAGAAAGGAGCTTCCACCTAAGATACAAAGCGCAAGTGGATTGACCAAGTAAGTAGTCAGGAATGATCTCTGAGAAAACCCATTTCACATTCCTGATATGTTTAAGAAGCGGGTTCCCTTTCTGCACACAATGTCAATTCGAACTCAGATGAATTCCAAAGAAGAAAATGGAGGTTGTTTAAAGTCACCTCACCTGTCTATTGCTAACGAGAATTGCGTTACGTGGTTGAGTTGTGTTCGAAGATTGAGAGCCAGTAGCTACAGGAGTCGAAGAAGAAGATGATGAAGCCACATCTGTTTGAGGCGTTTGGCTATAATGAAAGCAACATACACCAAAACACACAAGGAAGCTTAAGTAAGCGAGAGAAACAATACAATCATTATAAAACAAAACAGAGATGATTGATAGTAATAAACATTCAAAGTTTTCAACTTTACAACGACAATTAATCCTCAGAACACTTTGATAAAAAAAAACAGAGGATGATTGATGGAAATAACATTAAAGGTTTCGAGTTTTCAACGGCAATTAATCCTTAGAACACTTTGATCAAAGTACAAAGTCTTATACTTATGTTCTTTCTCAGGTAAAGCAGACAACACTATACTCTTTCATCAAATACTCAAATTACCTTGTACAGGGCACCTGAGAAGCGCCAGTAGAAGAAGATGGAGGAGGAGGAGAGTAGACGTCGGAGGATTTGACGAAAGCGAATGCTTGAGAGAAAGTCTGGGAAGGCTTGAAGAGAGATGGTGGCGTGGACTTAGTCTGCGAGCTTTCCAATACTTCCTGGTACGATGGAACACCAATTACGATCTGGGTTTTGGGTTTGTTACCAATCTGTTGTGGCGTCCCTCGTGATTTCTCTCCGTCGTCGTCTTCATTCCCCATGAGTGATTGAATCTTCCAAGTTTTTTTTCATTCTCCTTCTCAACTTCCCATGGAAGAACATAGGCTTTATTGAGCTTTATCGGTACAGGCCCAGCCCAAAGCCCATTAGATGGTAAACTAATGCAACCCATTCTTCCATCAAAGCCCATATCGACTTGTTCCTTGTACGTGATCAGTTTTGTATGACTTCTAAATGTTTATACTTAACACAACTCCTAACTCCCTCGTCTTACTAAATGAGAGAAAAAAAGACAATAAGCTTAATTGGTTTGCTCAATTTAATACAAATAAATTACACAAATTTGGTCCTCATAGTGTTCGATCAAACATTAATTGTGTTTGTCATTGTGTTTGTTTGTCGTCTATAACTATGTCAAGTTTGCATTATCTCGAACCGTAATCGCTCTCACTCCAAATGATGCATGTATATGTGATTAATTATCAACCGCCTCCTGTGCAAATTATATATGCATGTCTTGCGCATAGGTTACATGTGAAAACTAGCATTGTGCACTAACTACGAATATTTTATTGTGTCCTTAGTGTGTGACTCATGATTATTCTTACGCGGATGAGATCTGTGATCCGACATGGAGACCTAGTGGCGGTCACTATTCAATTGTGTGGAACTATCAGTAATAGAATATCATTTCTTCAAGAAATGACAATTATTCCAAATCATACAAAATAAATAATCTATTAACTGTACTTGAAAACCAAGTCGGTGTTATCTTAGCTCATGTAGTCTTCTGTGTAAACCCCAAAGTAAAACTTTGGTTATAAACAATTCACATAGTTGATATCTATTACTTTTATAAACTTGTATCGCCTTGAGTATCACTAAGAGAGCTAGCTATATTCTGCTAAAAGCAGAAAACCCACAAACAAAATATATTCTAATCTCTTGTTTATTTTATCTTACAGATAGCTATATTCTTTGTCGACGAATAAGACCTTTTCATATTTCAAATTTCTAATAACCCAAGCAATACACCTCCACCATACCCCAACTCACCTTTGTTTATTGTTCTCTTCCACCTTTTTAAAGCTATTTTATACATTATTTTCGAAAAAGTAGATCTTTTCTGGATTTGACTTTGATTAATATACACTTTACAGATATTTTATAATAAAATTTAAGGAAAAGTATTTTGTTTTTAATCAGCAATCCCATACAACACACAAAAATGTAAAAGATGTGAAAATAGTACTTACGGCTACAAATAAAAGGCAACTAAACCGGTAATCTCTCCGAACCGCTAGTTGAACCACCTATACCGGACGGTTTAACAGAAGTACCTTCCCTTTCCTTATTGACTCCTCCTCTTGACCCCTGTACCGAAGAGAGTCTCCACAGAAACGACGCGTTTCTAAGAATAGCCCACCGGTCCGACCGTACCGTATCCCCGGTTGAATTCGATACAGCATTAGCTCGAACGCTTCCGGTTCCACCTAACCTAATCGAACCATCATCTCGACCCCTCCACAGAAACGACGACGTTTTACGGTATAACCATTGATCAGACCGAGCCCTTGACCGGTCAATCGGTTTACCTCGCCTTGAACTCCCTCCCCTAGGAAGAACAAGAAGACTATTCGACCGGTTCAGTTTCCAACTCGCCATCACCCTCTTCCTCACATCTTCCGGTAACCGGAGAGTAAACCGTTCGGTACATTCTCCCGGTTGAACCACCGAATGTCCCGTGGTATGCGATCTCGAAAACTTAGCTCGTTTAAGATCCACCGGTAATCTCCTAGAATCAATCTCACTCGTAACCGATTGTTCCTGTACCGGAACCGCAACAACCACCGGTTCGGGATTCACCACCACCTCCTGTAACTCAACATCCGGTTCAACCAACTCGGCTTCAGCCAGATTCGCTCTGCAAACAGGACAAGTCACGTGAGCGTCAAGCCATGCACCGATGCAGTGAGGGTGAAACACGTGATCACATTTAGGCAGCAAACGCAGCGTTTCATCGTCTTCGAACTCGTTCAGACAAATAGCACACTCTAACTCCCCTTTACCAAGCTTCTGCGTCTTCACCTCAGAGTACACGAACGTGGGGAAAGTCTCCACCACCGAGACGTCGAGTCCACGTGTCACCGCCGAAACGTTGAAGACTCCTCTGGTTCTGGCGGGGGAAACGGCGGCGTCGGGTAAGGAGGAGTAGTGGCGGAAGTAGATGGAGAAGAAGCCCATGAAGAAGAGAGCAGCGATGAGGATCACGATGATCACTGCCAAGGCTGGACTTATCTTCCCGTAGGTGTAGATATCGTTTCTATGATCGGGCTGTCCTTGGCCCGTTACTAGCTCCGCCGCTGATAATATAAACAAGAAAACAACCGGTAAGGCGCCGTGGTCAGATCTTCTCATGATTCTTTTATACCACCAATGTTTTTTTTTCTCTTTGGTTTCTTGTGTTTGTTGTTTGTGTTAGAGAAGAGAAAGTGAAGTTTATTATTATAGCGTAGAAAGTTATTTGAAGCTGCGAAGAAGGGAAGTGTTACAGTGATGTCAGCAACTGGTTCATCCCTGAGTTCCACGTGGCATTAGGAAGCTTCGTTATTCAGTGAACATGATTTGTTTTTTTGAAAGAAAGAACATGATTTTTATTTTATTTTAGTGTTTTTCTTATAATCAATCATATGTAACATGAAACTCAACTATTCATATAGCAATTTGCACTATTTTTAGGGTTAATGTAAAATAAGTTACTGTTAATCCTTAACATCACGTTTTAACCTACGTCTAATGATTAATCATTTGCAGAACCAAGTATATTTTTTTTTTCATTTTATTGGATGTCGCAGTTAGAGTGAAAGTTTTGACATATTATGGAATCTCTTTAATATAGAGATGCCAACACAAAGACTCGTTTTCATAAATTATTGGGTGTTTTCTAAGCTCTTTCCATTTAGATTTATTGACGCGTATCTTGTAATATTAAAAGAGCAAGAAATCTACTTGCCACTCAAGTAAAAGAAATGAAAAGCTCATAAAGAATCGGGTTCCACAGTTTAATAGAATAAAACGAAAAATTATAGGCCGTTAGCAAGTTATGCCTTCACAAAATATCTCTTTTTTTTGTTTGTTTTTCAACAAAAGAAATAAATCTCTTTCAAAGAAAAAGAAAACACAATCGTCTGGATATGTTGGTGGCTTTATTTATGGTCATACAGTCACACTTCTCATGATGGGTCAAACCAAGAAGCGCTGACTTGAAAATTTAAATTCAATTATTTTAGACTGAGTCGCCAAAAGGGACTTTCAAGAAGTAAAGTCAGCACGCACTTCTTATTACCAGTCGAGAAACTTAGCTACCTAAATCTTGATATCCTCTGAACAAAGAAACCTTTTCCCTTGGAAACCAAATGAATTATGTGAAGTTGAATGCTTTTATATATGACTATGTGACTATGTCCCTCGTGTTCAATCCCTAAAACACGGTAAAGCCAAACTGAAACATACATGCGAGCTTTTTAATCTTATTTTCATTTGCTAATCTGATGATTAAAATCATAAACAAGAATGTTTGATTTAATAATAATAATACGCTCAGATATATGCATATTTTTAGCAACTTCATTTTTTTTTTTGTATTTTAGGGTTCTTGGTATGTGGGTATTAGCACACATGATCCTTTGTGGAATGTTCTCGTTACCGGACCAACTCTCCCATCACCAATCACACGTCCATTGATTTTCACAACCTGCAACAAAAAATCATGGAAGTGTGATTATAGATTGATTTTTTATGGTTAAGTAAGATCCCCTGAATATTTTATCAAGAACTTTAGCTATAAGTTACATCCCTATATATAAAGATGTTATGAAAAGATCACTGTTTAAACTTAGTGAATGTCATATAATTCAGGTTGAAAAACAATAGAGGATGTGTAATTCCATAAGTTACTAAAAACTCTGTACGTACGGGGCTATAAAGACTGATCTTCAAAACATTTGGAGATGGACACTTGGGCTTATTGGGAGCATTGGGCATAACAAGCACGGCCCGTTTAAACACTATATGTCTAGTCTTTCACGTCACTCTCGCATGATAGTAAACAAATGTAATTATTTCGGTGATAAAACTTTAAAAACAAGCCTTTAGATTCAAGTCAAATTATCACAGATTCATAATGTGCATCATGTATTGTCAGTTCATCACTACACAAATAATGACTTAAATCAGAACAAATTATCTAATATAACTATTAAATATTAGGTAACAATTATATTTTCAATCAATTACATATCTCTACTAACATCAAGATGTTCAATGACTATTATCAACTTATACTCCATATAACTAGATGATAACCCGCACGCATGTGCGGGGTGAGGTTTTTATACTAATGTTTGTTGTTAAATGGTTTTAACATTTTGCAATACTATAGTAGTTATCGATTATAAAATGACGAATACAAATGTTGGTATCTTAAATTAATGACGTTTGGAGCCTTGTCGGTTTTGGTTTGATTGAGACGTATTTTCAGATTTTTGTATTATGCTCATAAGTGTCATTCCGATTTTACTAATTATCGGGTTGGATTTGGTTAGGTTACTTTCCAATATAGTTTGGATTGGATTGTAACCAATATCTGAAATCATCCCAAAATATATTTTTTAAACCTCAAAAGTTGACAAAAAATTTCAAAACATTTAAATTATTCAGAAATCTAACTTAAAATTAGTTAAACTATTTAAACTAACTAAAAGATATTAAAAAAACAAATAAACAAACCACAAAAATCTTTCGAATACTATAAAATATATAAATTACCTTAACATATATAAAAATATTAACATATTATACATATTATAGTTCGAATTTTGGTTCGGTTCATATTATAACCAAAACCCAAAGTACTAAGCTAATAAGTCTAGTTCGGATATTTTTATATAACGGATCAGATCCATATTCGGTTTTTCCGGTTCAGATTTAGGTATGTACTTCGGCTTAGGGTAAAAGCCTCAGACCTAATGTATAACTCATTTTAATTATTTTTAAGATTTCATATGCACGAAAAGAAATTAAGTTTTGCGATAAAATGACAAAAGGAGATTATGTTTTCTGCTCTCGATTTGTCTACTATTAACTCTCCATAAGTGATTTAATTTTCTACCTCTATAAAATTGCGTTATCGTTCTCGTCTCTATTTCATTGATATGAGTTTTGTTTTTCTTTTTAACTTCTTCTTAAATTCGGTAAATTACATAAGTGTCAATTTAAAAAAGATGGACATGTGTAAAAATTAGTTCCACTCTAGGTACATATCTAAGAATCAAACCTTTGAAGAAAATCATCGGCAAACTCGATTCACAGGTTAGTGTTCAAATCTAATATATCAAGTTGTTATAGAATTTAAGTGCAAACTCAAAATATAAATGTGTCTAGTATATATTCACCAGTTCGGTCTAAAAATCATCTAATTCTAAAACAACAAAAGAAATTACTTATTTGATAAACCTACACTTTTAAGATTTAGTTTCTTAAGAGTATACCGATAAAAATATATATAATACTTTACCATTCTAGTATATATATAAACCATGTATAAACTAAAAACTGTTTGATTTATTAAATAATAAACCATAACACTTATAATAAATAGTTTAAATCTCTCACTCTTTCAATTATAATAGCTAAATGGGGTATTATAGAGAAAGAAATATTAGACAAATGATCAAATCTATCATTCTTCGAACAAACTCAAAAGAAAGTGATTGAAATCATGTAATGATATTTCTTTTAAAGCCTTTTAGGAATAAATATAAAGACTAAAATATTTAATCTGAATGAAATAATATATATATATAATGCTTCAAATATTAAAAATTATGTTCATTTAAAAAAATGTATTTCTAGAATTGTCAGGATCAAATAACATATTAAAAACCACATAGTTAAAAATTAATTTGTATACATAAAAGTATATAAATTAGAGTACATTTTGTTAATTTACAATCATGTTTTTGGTAAATAAATCAAAACAATCATTTTATTTACTTTATATGGTATATAATTATACTTTAGTGATATTGACATAGATAATATGTTGTATATTTGTTGTAACAAATATTAAAATCTTAAACATTTTTCACTTAAAACTTTAAATTAACATATTTATATATTTTATATAGTATATAGTTTGATTTAAGTGATATTAATATATATATATATATATAATATGAATATCTACTAATGAGATTTCATATTCGTACGGTTTATGATAATTTGTATCTTGCTTGGAAAAAAACAATGTTAAACCATTGATCATAAAATTTTCAATGTTAGACTTTTACTATTTTTAGTAATTTATGTTCGTTTTTAAAAATTCAAAATATAACATATAAGAAAAAAATTAATTTTTTTTATTATATATTTAATGTAATTGTTTAATTTATTTTAATAATTTAAAATTAAACAAAAAAGAGAGGATACAAAAATATGTATATTCATAATCATTAATTGCATATATATGTTAATTATATTAGGTAATTCCGTAGCTTTTATTTAAGGAAATAAAAATATTGTTTTGTACAATATTAATCATTTTAATAGTTAGTCTAATAAAAATTATAGTATATATTTATATGGACCAACTTATTTTTCTAAGGATTCTAAGAATCGTTCTGGTGATGACATGTGGCTACAAAAATATGTTGTAATGCTCCAGTATTAATATATAGGGGATACTATGTTCCTTATATGAATGAGATATCCACAGTTGTACATTGATAACTTTCAACAGTTTTTCTTGGGAAATAAATTTCATAAAACTGAACAAAGTCATCTCTAAGTCTAACCACACATAGTGAGATTGATGTGAGTTCCATAAACCCCCAAAATTTTCTTTAAAAAGGTGTCACGGGAGGAACACAATCATTTTGTTTCTTTCCATATTTCCAAGCAAACTCCATTCTACTTTCATAATCTATTACATCACATACGTACGTGTATCTTACTTATACACACAAGTGCATGTGTGTATTTATACTAGTATTTATATGTATGAAGGAGAAGGAGTAACAATACATTGAGCCATGGAAACCCTTTCTTGCTCTCTTCTCACGTTGTTATTAGTAGCCATCTTTCATACTCTTCCTCCTCTCGTTAGTTCTTTTCCTATTTCTCCTGATTTTCCGGCGGTTTTCAACTTTGGAGACTCTAACTCCGACACCGGAGAACTCACCTCCGGTCTTGCCTTCCGCCTCCAACCTTCCTATGGACAATCCTTCTTGTTTAAACCTCCATCTACCGGAAGATTCTGTAATGGACGTCTCATCGTGGACTTTCTTAGTAACTATTCTTTTCTAAATCATTTTTTCTTAAAATTTTCATATTTTTACTGCACAAACAGTTTTTTTTTTTTTACTATAAAGTATAGTTATACGATTGTATATATAATTTTATGTAGTGGAAGCAATTGACAGGCCTTACTTGAGGCCTTATTTGGATTCGGTGAGCACACAAAGTTACCGGAGAGGCTGCAATTTTGCGGCTGGTGGATCAACGATTCAGAAGGCAAATGCTGCCTCCATTAGCCCTTTTGGTCTTGGTGTTCAAGTCTCTCAGTTCATCACATTTAAATCCAAAGTCCTTCAATTGTTACAACAAGGTAATTAAACTAAATATTTAATAAAATATCCAATATTAATCAACATTGTATATATATATATATATAGACTATTTGAATCATATATTAGTGTTCTAATGTTTTCCTTTGTTTTTTCAGATGAAGATCTTGAAAAATACTTACCGTCCGAATATTATTTCAAGAAAGGATTGTATATGTTTGATATTGGACAAAATGATCTTGCCGGAGGATTTTACAATAAGACATTCGATCAAGTTGTTGGTCTCATTCCTACAATCATAGATATATTTCAAGACGGAATAAAGGTGAATGTTTACATGATGAGTCTTTAATGATCAGTCTTATTAATTTTTTTGTTTTCATGTTTTCTAGAGATTATACGCAGAAGGTGCAAGACACTTTTGGATACACAACACAGGACCACTTGGGTGTCTAGCTCAGGTTGTGTCAATATTTGGGAGAGACAAATCAAAACTTGATGAGTTTGGTTGTGTCAGTGACCATAACCAAGCTGCTAAGCTCTTCAATTCACAGCTTCATGGTCTTTTCATAAAACTCCCTCAAGAATATCCTGATTCTCGTTTCACATACGTAGATGTCTTCTCAATCAAAACCGACCTCATCCTGAATCATTCCAATTACGGTACGTATTAAATATATTCATTTAGATGTATAGCTAGCTAGCTAGTGGTGCCATTTAACTTTCATGTTGTTGTGTATGATAATAGGTTTTGATCAATCGATAATGGTATGCTGTGGAACTGGAGGACCGCCATTGAACTACAATGATCAAGTTAACTGCGGTTCGACAGGGAAATCATCAGACGGTACAATAATAACAGCCAAACCCTGTAATGATAGTTCAAAATATGTTAACTGGGATGGGAGTCATTACACTGAAGCTGCAAATCGGTTTGTTGCACTGCACATTCTCTCCGGTAGATATTCTGAGACTGCATTGTCATGGAATCTTTAGAAATGCTCAAGAAACATTGCTTACAGAGAGAATCCCCTATATATTAATCCTGGAGCATTACAACATATTTTTGTAGCCACGTGTCATCACCAGAACGATTCTTAGAATCCTTAGAAAAATAAGTTGGTTCATATAAATATATACTATAATTTTTATTAGACTAACTATTAAAATGATTAATATTGTACAAAGCAATATTTTTATTTCCTTAAATAAAAGCTACGGAATTACCTAATATAATTAACATATATATGCAATTAATGATTATGAATATACATATTTTTGTATCCTCTCTTTTTTTTGTTTAATTTTAAATTATTAAAATAAATTAAACAATTACATTAAATATATAATAAAAAAAATTTAATTTTTTTCTTATATGTTATATTTTGAATTTTTTTAAAACGAACATAAATTACTAAAAATAGTAAAAGTCTAACATTGAAAATTTTATGATCAATGGTTTAACATTGTTTTTTTCCAAGCAAGATACAAATTATCATAAACCGTACGAATATGAAGTCTCATTAGTAGATATTCATATTATATATATATATTAATATCACTTAAATCAAACTATATACTATATAAAATATATAAATATGTTAATTTAAAGTTTTAAGTGAAAAATGTTTAAGAATTTACTATTTGTTACAACAAATATACAACATATTATCTATGTCAATATCACTAAAGTATAATTATATACCATATAAAGTAAACAAAATGATTGTTTTGATTTATTTACCAAAAACATGATTGTAAATTAACAAAATGCACTCTAATTTATATACTTTTATGTATACAAATTAATTTTTAACTATGTGGTTTTTAATATGTTATTTGATCCTGACAATTCTAGAAATACATTTTTTAAAATGAACATAATTTTTAATATTTGAAGCATTATATATATATATATATATATTATTTCATTCAGATTAAATATTTTAGTCTTTATATTTATTCCTAAAATGCTTTAAAAGAAATATCATTACATGATTTCAATCACTTTCTTTTGAGTTTGTTAGAAGAATGATAGATTTGATCATTTGTCTAATATTTCTTTCTCTATAATACCCCCATTTAGCTATTATAATTGAAAGAGTGAGAGATTTAAACTATTTATTATAAGTGTTATGGTTTATTATTTAATAAATCAAACAGTTTTTAGTTTATACATGGTTTATATATATACTAGAATGGTAAAATATTATATATATTTTTATCGATATACTCTTAAGAAACTAAATCTTAAAAGTGTAGGTTTATCAAATAAGTAATTTCTTTTGTTGTTTTAGAATTAGATGATTTTTAAACTGAACTGGTGAATATATACTAGACACATTTATATTTTGAGTCTGCACTTAAATTCTATAACAACTTGATATATTAGATTTGAACACTAACCTGTGAATCGAGTTTGCCGATGATTTTCTTCAAAGATTTGATTCTTAGATATGTATCTAGAGTGGAACTAATTTTTACACATGTCCATCTTTTTTAAATTGACACTTATGTAATTTACCAAATTTAAGAAGAAGTTAAAAAAGAAAAACAAAACTCATATCAATGAAAAAGAGACGAGAACGATAATACAATTTTATAGAGGTAGAAAATTAAATCACTTATGGAGAGTTAATAGTAGACAAATCGAGAGCAGAAAACCTAATCCGCTTTTGTCATTTTATCGCAAAACTTAATTTCTTTTCGTGCATATGAAATCTTAAAAATAATTAAAATGAGTTATACATTAGGTCTGAGGCTTTTACTCTAAGCCGAAGTACATACCTAAATCTGAACCGTAAAAAACGAATATGGATCTGATCTGTTATATAAAAATATCCGAACTAGACTTATTAGCTTAGTACTTTGGATTTTGGTTATATTATGAACCGAACCAAAATTCGAACTATAATATGTATAATATGTTAATATTTTTATATATGTTAAGGTAATTTATATATTTTATAGTATTCGAAAGATTTTTGTGGTTTGTTTATTTGTTTTTTTAATATCTTTTAGTTAGTTTAAATAGTTTAACTAATTTTAAGTTAGATTTCTGAATAATTTAAATGTTTTGAAATTTTTTGTCAACTTTTGAGGTTTAAAAAATATATTTTGGGATGATTTCAGATATTGGTTACAATCCAATCCAAACTATATTGGAAAGTAACCTAACCAAATCCAACCCGATAATTAGTAAAATCGGAATGACACTTATGAGCATAATACAAAAATCTGAAAATACGTCTCAATCAAACCAAAACCGACAAGGCTCCAAACGTCATTAATTTAAGATACCAACATTTGTATTCGTCATTTTATAATCGATAACTACTATAGTATTGCAAAATGTTAAAACCATTTAACAACAAACATTAGTATAAAAATCTCACCCCGCACATGCGTGCGGGTTATCATCTAGTTACAAGTTATTTAAATACATCAACACATATATCTTATTGTACGTAAACTGAATATTTATCAATGTTTCTAGAGGCTTTTGGTGTTAAACAGAGCTTTCCTTAAATAGCTTTCATTCACAAAGATAAATGCTTAGACATAATAAAAGAATCTTCTTCAAGGTTCATGTAATGTTTCTGTGTATCTATAGACCACACACAGGTTTGTACAACACTTTCCCACAAACCAAAAGCTACAAAACTTAATCAGTAAATGGGTACAAATTTTTCAAAATCATATCTCTGTAACCTTATCAGCTGCATTGTCCATTGCATAACTCCTCCTCATTGTTATCTTCTGAGTTCGTTAGCAGATTCAACTCCTTTTTCACCTCCTCTTGTTCTTCAATGGCCGTCTCGGTCTCACATTCTTTATCAGAATCAGCCAAATGGTGAAAGAAATCACCAAAGTACCACTTACAATCTTCCTTCCACTCGCCTTTATGCGCGTTAACACGCCATTTCTGATCTGCGATCATCTCTGGTGACAAACCCCATCTCTCTAACTCTTCATCCGTGTGATGAATCGCCAAGCTGTAGTCACCGCCTTGTCCTAACTCCATAACTCTGATCTCGCTGTTCCCTGGATTGTTCAGTGCCTCAAACTGTTCCACTGTCCACTTGAACCATTTCATCAGAAAGACACGTGAGGTTAAACCGTGTGAGACAATCACAAAGTTTAGCTCGTGTGATGGGTTGATGTGAAGTCTGTTCATGTCTATGTCTCTCCATAGAGACTCGAGAAAACCTGTAATGAAAACAACGCGCGTAAAGACAAAACTATGAGTCTTTAAGACAAAACTCAAACTCTGGTCGGAACCTAACATCAAAACATGAGATCAGATCAATCTCTCTCAACAGAGTTAAAGGTGTAAACTTTCAATCAAGCAAGGGAAGGAAACATACTGGAGACACGATCGAACACGTCGGCGGCGGATTCACCCTCCGGGAACCGGTAAAAGAACCGGCCAAACCTCTCTCTGTCCTCTTTGGTCTCTCTCATTCGCTCTTCGACCTGGAAATTACCAAAGTCTTGTTCCCTGATCCGACATTCTTCTCGGACGCCGATCACACGGCGACGCGAGAACGACCGTCCGATCTCCCGGAGCGTAGATCGCGTCCGATCGTACGGCGAAACGTAGAAGTACACGCGCCACTCCGGTGAAGAAGAGTTTGATGAGATCAACGAGTGGAGACGAGCTCCGGCTTCTTGCGCCTGAAGCAAACCGGATTCGGTTAACTGGATCTTGGGATCCGGCGTCGTGGTATACGCCGCCGTGTCGAGGTTGCCTTCGGATTCTCCGTGACGTACGAGGATGATCCGCTTCGGAAGCAGTTTGTTGTCTGGAGTCATGAATGATGAACAAATTTTTTCTAGGGTTTTTTTCTATGCAATAACTTCTTGCTCAAGCTTCCTTCTTAGCACAAACAATTTTTCTGAAGTGTATTTGCACGTTATATCAAGGACACAAAGTCAAGCAAATAATATTTTTATAAATCATAAAAGTCTATGTATTTGTTTTGTTTTTAGTCAGAAGAATATATGTATTATTTTTGTCGGGTTGTAAAGAAAGATTAATAATGTTTTATAAACTAATCAGATAGTACCATTATCCACGTCTTCTCCATTATAGTTAATCATATCTTTTTAATTATTTAAATAAAAATTAAAGTTCAATCTGGAGAGTTCCAACGTGACATAGCACCACCATCTCTCTTTCTTTTCTTAAGTTGCTGATACAAGATAATTTTATTATTTGCAGCATACAGAGTGTATGTATATGGTTTAATGGATTTGTTAGCAAATAAATCCTTATTAGATATGTATAAATAAAAGTACTAAATTATGGGACATCTTTCAGAATAACACCAAGTGGTAGCCCAATAAAAAGCTGAATCGGTTCATTGAGCGAATTGATTCAGTTACTCCAACTAGTTCTAAAATTTTAAGCCCAAAAAAGCTTGTTGGGTCCAACGAGCCTACACCCTGTTGAGCTTTTAGGCCTATGTAAATGTAACCTGAATTTTCACAATTATGAAGCTTTTTCATTTAATGCTAAAACAGAGTTCGGTCATTATTGGTATGATGTTGACAATCATTTATCAACAAGTCATATCACTCAATTACATTTTACTAGGTGTTTTCCTGAACCACGTGCAGAAATAAACTTTTAAATTTAAATTAAATTTAAAACTAAATTTAAATACATTTAGTAATTTAGAAGATTGATTATCTTTATCTTTACATTGGATAATATTTAAATATAATTTTAAATATTAATATATTTTAATTATTTCAAATATATTCATCTTATTATTATTGTCTTTGTTTTGTAATTTAAAATTAATTTATAAATATTTAAACAATTATCTTTAATATAAGCTAACTTTAGATTATTACAATATTTCAAAAATTTGTCAAAATATATCCATGTTAATCTTTATATCATATAATAATTTTTTAATCGTAATATTTTATTTTTAAGAGAATATGAAAATGAACTTTTTAAAAAGTAATATATGTTTTAAAATATATTTTTGTTAAGATAGATCATCTTTTAAAAATTTGAAGCATATCTAATTCTGCAGAATTTTTTATTTGCAAAATTCAAAACATTATAAATACTAAAATATAAAGAACTTGTTTTAGAATGAAATATTTGTTTTTTACGATTTTACCATAAATTTTTATTATAACCATTAAAAATATGTAAATACTAAAAACAATAAATACATTTAGTTGTGTTTTTGATAAATTGTTCAAAATATAAGTTTAATATAATCTCAGATTAAATTATTTATTTATATTTTTGATGATGGTAATAATTGTATAGTTAATGTTGTATATTTAAATTTCCTTAATTGGTTTTGTGTAATATTGTTTAGCCATGTCATAATTATGTAGGATCCATGTCATCATTTAAGTGAGGCATGTCATTATTTTTTTTGCTAAATTGATTGTGGTAATACATCTAAGCAAATCACTTGGTAAATAATGTCTAGGGGATTTCTTTCTTTCACAAACATCTATCAGTTGTGAAACTCTATTACATGATGAATATGTTTAATTTTGGATCAATCATCTAAAAATATTCATAAATGAAATGTCATTTGGAAGACAAAATTATATAATCTTTTAGGTCTTTGTGCACACCAAATAAGGTCTTTTGAACACAGAATGCATCACTTTTCAAATCCAAAATATCATGAATAAATATAGTTTTAACTCTTGTAAGAATGCAAAACTCTACTATATGTATGTGCGTTTTAATTATAAAATTAAATAGCATGTATTAAATGTCGCTGTTACGTCTAGTGATGGAACTTTAGACCTACTACATTATCTCACAAGTCTTGTTCAATTGAAATATGTCAAATAAAAGGGTGCAATTAAAAAAAAATCAACATCATATGACAAGAAAATAGTCCGGACGAGGTAGTCCAAGTGGCAGGGACGGGCCTGTGGTGGCAACCACCATCTGGGTTCGATCCCCCCCCATGCGGAAACTACCGTGCCTCTTCCGGACACCCGAGGCCTGAGTCCTTGCTTTCGGCCCAGTTTGAAAACCCTCCCGGGTGAAGCTCGCCTCAGCCTGACCGGGCCCAGGGGGAATGACCCACTATAAGTGGGGAACCCCCTGGATTATCAAAAAAAATAAAAAAAAAATAATAAGAATTATAAAAAAAACTTTTGCTAACACGCAAACATTTGCACCATGGAAATGGATATATACGTTTCTGTCCTTTTCACTTTTGATTCCTTTCATATATTTTCTTTGATTTTGTAAATCAAGAATTAACTTGATGAAAAAGTCAATAATTAGGTTATTTTAGGTATGCGGACATGTGACTCAAATGGCTTTTACCTCATCAAATACATGTTCGTTTTTTGTTTTTCACTACCTTCGATCTAATAATGTCGCACAGGAGTTTAAAGTAAGATATACGATAAAATGTATCTTTAGTATAATTTTTGCATGCATCAACCAGACAATATGCTTACTTGGGAGGGGAGAATGTTTATAGATATATAGTTTTATATATTCTTCTTGTGGCAAGTTCAAAACCTTTTTATAGTCACACACCATAAAAGATCTTGTCCAGAACTGGTCTTTATGTGGATACAAAGTTTAATTGTATTTTATTTTGGTAATCTTGTAGTTGTGTTTACTAAACCGAACCCGCTACAGATTAAGAACCGCATAAGGAACCAATGTTCACGAATGCATAATATGATCAGTACGTACGACGTACTTACTGTGCAGTAATACGACTTTAATAATACAATCTTTGATGAGGATTATGTTGATAAAAAAAGCTTAGCTGCTGATATATAGTGAAGCAACCAGCGGGTTTAGCCTGGTGGTGTTGAGGGAGCTTCGGCCCCAATACGCATCCGGGTTCGATCCACTGGCCAGGCAATTGGAGTATCTAATTTCCCATAGTACCAAATGGGCTGCTTCGCGGCGAAGGGTTAGTCTCCTGGGGGTTTAAATCCCTCCAGGTTAAACAAAAAAAAATATATATATAGTGAAGCAAATTAAGTTTCAAAAAAGAAAAAAAGAAATAGTAAAGCAAATTATATAAGTAATAATGATATGAAAACGTAACGCGGGCCTCACACATGTCTCACTCGTCACCATGTGTCAATGTATATTCCAAGCTGTAAATAAAGAAGAAAATAGTTTCCTTATTTTTCAATATATTTCTTAGTTTGGTTGATTCGTTTTGGTATAAACAAAGTGTCTATAAAGTTCTAGAGTAGATTTTCTAGTAATGTTTTTCTTTTTTGAAATGGACATCTTTTTAGCAATGTACCTATATGTTTAAATGAATCTTTATGTTCTATCTTCTAAATATTCTACTCTATCTAGTTAATATTATCAATAACCAGGACTAAAAGAACACATTTAACCCTAGGTTCTTAGAGCATTCACAACCCTATTACTTAAGAATCTTTAATTAGAAGGGTATTTCGAATTTGGTAAAGATATTTTAGATTTTTTTTTTAAAAAAAATGATCATTTGCAGGCCGTCACGTAGGCAGTAAGACCCGTGAACAGTGAAGAAATGAGTCTTTAACCAAGAATTTTAAGGATTTTTTGTGGCATTGATTCTTAAAAAAATAAACCCCCACCTAGCTAAGGATTCTTTAAGAACCTCCATTGTAGATGTTTTTAAGGGATTCTTAAGGAGTGAAGTTCACACTTTTTAAAAAATTCACTCTTTATATTTCTTCTGCAAGAGAGAGCTTTTAAGAAGTTTTTAAACTGTTAGTGGATTCCATTAATACGTGTCGGTCCGCGATTATTTTTTTTTTAAAAATTTTTTTTTTCAAATAAAGAAAAAAAAATTAAGAACCCGTAAAAAGTTCTTAGGGTTAATCATGATCTTAGTATAGTAAAGGGAAGTTAACAATAAAAGCATGTATGCAGCACTGATAATGAGCTAAGTTCACTTGGATGCACCCAAAGACACATCGGACACGTGTCATATAACAAGCCACTTGTTCTATCAAGGACTTGAAACCCGCAAATAAACACACGCAAACACACTCTTTCTCTTTGTCTCTTATCTTTATTTTTCTCTATGCCTCTCACTCTATACTGTTTATATCAACAAACAAGAACGTTTCTAGGGGAGATTCTGAAAAGAAACTAAAACAGATACGAAAATATCTGGAAAGAAAGAAAAAGAGAGAGGAAAGATTTAAACGTAAGGATGGGTGTGGAAGAAGATAGAAGAAGCATGGAGGAAGGACTGATTCTGGAAAGGCATCAAAAAGACAGAGATGATGATCCTCGTGTTACCGCTTGTGTCATCCTCAGCACTTTTGTTGCTGTTTGTAGCTCCTTCAGCTCTGGCTGTGCTGTGAGTTTGTTTCTCTAATATTATTTATTGAAACACTATATTACTCTCTTTAACCTCACTTATTTTGTTATTTTTTGCTGAGATTTCTTGTCAATTAGTCAAAATTATACATAACTGTTTATTCATAGTTTCTTGGATTTTTGAAGGGTGGTTATACTTCAGGGGCCGAGTCCGAGATCATGAAAGAGTTAAACCTTTCTATTGCACAAGTATGCATCTTCTCTTACTCTGTTTAGAACGCATTTAAATACCCAATTAATCAGGCACAAAATCAAGTTGAGTTCTATTTTTTTTCTACTATAATTACTTGTAATATTTCTTGCATGATTAGTAAACTATCAGGCCCTAAGCCACAAACATGGTAGGTAATTAAGAAAAACACAATATAGCAAACAAAATGACTATTATCTTCCAAAAAAGTCTCCAAAATTCTTGAGGGTAATTCAATATTTTTACTTATTATTAAAATTTCCAGTTTTCAGCATTTGGGTCCTTCCTGAATATGGGAGCTGCATTGGGAGCCTTTTGCAGCGGTCAACTGGCAATCACCCTGGGCAGACGACGCGTAATTTACTTACCATTTTAACCTTCTTTTTTTACTGAAGGCTTGTTTTAACCTTTTTAAAATCATATATTATGCACTTGTTAATTTCTCATACTAGTTTTCTCCCCAGAAAAATAATAATCTCATACTAGTTTCTTTAAAATGTTTTTCTTTGGTTCTAATTTCTTTTGATGTTCTTTTCTTTCTTGGTGATCAATGGTTAAAGACATTGTGGGCCTGCGACTTATTGTGCATTTTTGGTTGGCTCTCCATCGCTTTCGCAAAGGTATATATCCGCAAAAAACAAAATTTTAATGGTTTTTTTTTTTTTTTTGAACTCAAATTTTAATGGTTTTTAAGTATAAAGTATTTTCGTTTTAACGCTTTAAGAAAGCTCTCGGCGTAAGATAGTAGACTCCCTTTTTTGGGCTTGTATCTCCACTAGCTAAAATACACTCTTTGGCTTTTTGGGGCTGTAGACTTAGAAAAACACGTTTCCAACCACTAAAGATATCCTCTTTAGTGGCTTTTGTTGACTTTTATCAAGATCTTCGAAGGTGTTCTAGGGTTTGCTACTGGTGAAATTTGGGGTTTTCGTGATCAGTGTGGAATTCTGAGTTAATCAAGATCAAGCGGTGGTTGGCTCAAGTGGGCAAAGATCTGAATAATATTTTATGGCATCTCAACTAAATAAAGCTCTACGTCATCTTTCGATGGAAGACGAAGATGAACCCTTTATTCTCCCTGACAGGCCGGAGTTCTATGCAACTGAAAGGAATTCTAGGAGCTTGGTAGGACGTCTTCTCAATCCTCAATGTCAAAAGATGTCAGATCTGATTTTGGATATGCCAAGGAAATGGCAGTTGTACGACAGAGTAAGGGGTGTGGCTCTTTCCAAGGAGCGATTTCAGTTCATCTTCAGACATGAACATGATCTTCAAGACATCCTAAACAGAGGTCCACATACTTTCAACAATTGGTCGATTGCAGTAGAGAGATGGGTGGAGAAACCGCCATTGGACTATCTTCAACACTTAATGGTATGGGTCCAGATGAGGAATATTCCCGTTAACCATTATACTAAAGAGACCATCGAATCTTTGGGTGCTTTTGCGGGGCTTGTAGAGGAAGTGGCTTTCGATCCCATGAAGGTGCAGACAAAAGATTATGTTCGGGTTTTAGTAAAATTTGATGTATCTAAACCTCTAAGGAGAGCAAAAAAGGTAACTTTACCAGGAGGTGAGGTGGTTAACATTTTGTATGATTATGAACGGCTTCAAAAGAGGTGCTATACATGCCAAAGATTAACACATGACCAAGACCACTGTCCCTTCGCTAGGATTCAACAGGGTTCAGGGGAGAAGTTGCTGGTGTCTTCTAATGAAAGCAAAAGCACAGAGATATTGGAAGGTATAGATGAAACTGATCCGCTATTTGGGGTGATTCCAGAGTCTCAGTTGGGTATGGATCCTATTTCGGGAAGACCAAAAATTGCTCAAGAAGTTTTACAAGGAATGAGGCAATATGTGATGGCTGCGGAAGGACCGGAGAAATTAGCGAGGGTGGACAGAGTCAGGAATTCTCTAGTTGAATTGGAAAACGACCCGATTCGACAAAAAACTATGCTAAGACTAGAACCCCCTGCTAAAGTGTCTCACTGCCTCGATAAAGATAAAGGTGTGGTCTTCGATTTCAGCAAAAGTGTGGAGTCTACCAAAAAACCAGAGAAACTGATGGCATCTGCTATAGATGCGGGTCGTAGAGTTCTTCAATCTGGAAAGGTGGTTTCTAGTCAAGGTACTGATTCAGAGGCAATGGGTTCTTATCAATCAAGCTTCCTTCCTGAGGGTTCAACGGGTTATAATGCTGGATTCTATGACTCTAGCATTTCCGGGACCTCTCGTAAGAAAACGAAAGTAAGAAGAAGACCAGGCACTTTTAAAAGGAAAGGAAATGGTAAGGGTACTGTGAAGGAGTCACTAGAAGAAGAACAGAAGATAGGAGAGGGCATATCTCCTGAAACCAAAAGGAAAGCTCAAGATGATGTCGAGCCATCCCAAAGCTCTGCAAGGTTTAAGAAACCACTGGTAGTCCCAAATGAGGGACTGCCCAAGGTTTAAATGACAATGGTGAGCTGGAATTGCCAGGGACTGGGCCGTGCACATGATCTGGTGATTCCAAGACTAAGGGAACTGAGACAACATCATTTCCCTGATATTTTATTTTTGATGGAAACTAAGCAAGGAAGAGATGCTTTGGTAGATATTCAAGTTTGGTTAGGCTACGATAGGATTATAACTGTAAATCCTATTGGGTACAGCGGAGGCCTAGCCTTGATGTGGAAAAGTTCTGTAAATATCGCTTTCAAGTTTGTAGATAAAAATCTGGTGGATTTTGGTGTTCAACTTGGGAAGGATAGTTTCTTTGTATCTTGTGTTTATGGTTGGCCGTTGAGGGAGGATAGACCAAGATTGTGGGAAAGACTATCAAGAATTGGAGCACATAGAAAAGATCCGTGGTGCATGATGGGAGACTTCAATGAAATCCGAAATAATGAGGAGAAAGTTGGGGGTCCAAGAAGAAGTGTTCATTCATTTTCACCTTTCAATGAAATGCTGGATATATGTGAAATGATGGAATTGCAAAGCTCAGGGAACAGCTTTACGTGGGGAGGTCAAAGAGGAACGCATTGGGTCCAATCTAAACTCGACCGTTGTTTTGGAAACAAAAAATGGTTCCAGCTGTTCCCAGCTTCTAACCAGGTTTTCTTGGATAAACGAGGCTCAGATCACAGACCAGTATTGATAAATCTAATCTCAACTCCTTGTAACCACGAAGGAAGATTCAGGTTTGATGCGAGATTCCTCAACAAAAGAGGGATTAAAGAGGAGATAAAGAAAGCCTGGTTAACCAACCACCCCCTCTTTGTAACAAAGGTATCAGACAAGGTCAAAAATTGTAGGAAGGCCTTAAGCAAATGGAAGAGAAGGGACACTTTGAACTCAAAAGAAAAAATCTCGCAGATTCAATTTGCATTGGAGGGGGAACAATCTTCAAGTCACCCATCAACAGCAAGGATCACTTATCTCAAAGATGAGCTTATAAGAGCCTACAGGGAAGAGGAGAAATACTGGAAGCAAAAAAGCAAAAATCAATGGGCCACTAAAGGGGATTTAAACACCAAATACTACCACGCTTCAGTCAAGGCAAACAGGAACAGAAACAAGATCATCAAATTGGTGGATACGAGCGGCCAGGTACATTTCTCAGAACCAGCAAAGGCGGAAGTGGCGAATGGATACTTTCAAAGGTTATTCGAATCGAATAGCAACAGTGATTTCAGTAACCTGTTTCAAGGGTTCACAAAGAGAGTATCAGAGTCAATGAACGAAATTTTAGACATAGAAGTGTGTAAGGAAGAAGTCAGAGAGGCGGTTTTCTCTATAAAGCCAAGTAGTGCTCCTGGACCTGATGGCATGACCGGCCTCTTCTTCCAGAAGTATTGGGACATAGTAGGGGCTCAAGTCACAGAAGAGGTACTGAACTTTTTTAGAACAGGGATATTTCCATCTGAATGGAATTATACTCACTTGTGTATACTACCAAAGATAGAAGACCCTGTCACCATGTCTGACCTTCGCCCTATCAGCTTATGTTCTGTCCTTTACAAGATCATATCGAAGATTATGGTTGGAAGACTCAAACCTTTGCTGCCGGATAT
Organism: Moricandia arvensis; assembly: GCA_905132765.1. NCBI lineage: Eukaryota > Viridiplantae > Streptophyta > Magnoliopsida > Brassicales > Brassicaceae > Moricandia > Moricandia arvensis. Next base: position 16,250 of record CAJHQP010006194.1, on the reverse strand, counting down.
AGTATCACCAACTCAATCTGCGTTTGTAGAAGAAAGGCTAATCTCAGATAACATTTTGATCGCTCATGAGATGATTCACTCGCTAAGAACAAATGATAAGATTGCCAAAGGGTTCATGGCGATCAAGTCAGACATGTCTAAAGCTTATGATAGGGTTGAATGGGGCTATTTGAGAGAGCTGCTGCAAGCCTTGGGTTTCAACAACGTTTGGGTGGAAAGAATTATGTTCTGCGTCACCTCGGTAACTTACTCCACTCTCATTAATGACAGACCTTTTGGATGCATCAGACCAAAGAGAGGACTGAGACAAGGGGATCCGCTTTCACCCTTTCTATTCGTGCTCTGCACCGAAGGTCTGATTCACTTAATTGAAAGGGCTGTGATTGAAGGAAAATTGCAAGGAATTCAATTCTCAGAGGATGGTCCCATGATCCACCATATGCTATTCGCGGACGATAGTTTGCTTATATGCAGAGCTAATGAAGAGCAAGCTGGGGAAATCATGAGGATTTTACAGGTTTATGAGAAGGCTACAGGGCAACAAGTCAATTTGGATAAATCGGCCATTACCTTTGGATCTAAAGTGGAAGATCAAACCAAGGATGCGATACGAGTTATCACTGGGATATCGAAAGAAGGAGGAACAGGCTCTTACCTAGGACTGCCAGAATGTTTCAGTGGATCCAAGACAGAGATGTTGGCTTACATTTATGACAAACTGAAGAATAGATTGTCCGGATGGTTCACCAAGCTCTTGTCGCTTGGGGGAAAAGAGATACTCATCAAGGCTGTGGCCATGGCAATGCCAGTGTATGCGATGTCCTGTTTTAAAATGACTAAGAGGTCGTGTGAGAATTTAACCAAGGCTATGTCTGATTTCTGGTGGAACTCGTTAGAGCATAAAAGGAAAATTCACTGGCTTAGTTGGACAACTTTGTGTCTAGCTAAGAAGCAAGGAGGACTAGGTTTTAAAGACATCCAAAGTTTTAACCAAGCCTTGTTAGCAAAGCAAGCGTGGAGGATCCTCAATGAACCAGAGTCATTGTTTGCAAGACTGTTCAAGAGCAGATATTTTGCCCACTCTGATTTTCTTGAAGCAAAAAATGGACCAAGACCCTCGTATGCATGGAGAAGCATTCAGTTTGGAAAAGAATTGCTAGCTAAAGGGTTAAGAAAACAACTTGGAAATGGACGGTCGACTCAAGTCTGGACAGAGAGGTGGATTGGAGGGAACGTGAGAAGAGCTCCTCTTATGAAAAACATCCTGGTTGACCTGGAGATGAAAGTGAGTGACCTTATCGATTTTCAGCACCTCTGTTGGAATAGAGAAGCTTTGGAAAACCTATTCTATGAGGAAGATATTGAAAGAATTCTAGCCATGAAAACGTCTTTTGAACTTGATGATTTCTGGGTATGGCTTCACAACAAGAATGGGAGTTACTCAGTTAAATCGGGATACTGGTTCATTAACAACAAGGTGAAAGAAAGGTTTATCCAAGAAGCAGAAATGTTACCTTCTTTGAATGTTTTAAAGTCTGAGGCGTGGATGATCTCTACAGCTCCAAAAATCAAAACTTTCATATGGAGAGCCTTGAGCAATGCCATACCCACTGGTGAGTTATTAAGCAAAAGAGGGATTAAATTGGATCCGGTGTGCCAGGCATGTGGTTTTCAAGGAGAATCAATCAACCATATTCTTTTCGGTTGCTCTATAGCAAGGCAGGTATGGGCTTTAGCGAATGTTCCCAATCCGTGCAATGGATATGATAAGTCATCACATTTCACGAATATTCATTATGTGATCAAGATGATGAAGGAAAAAAGAATCCCTGGAAAAATGCGAAATGAGATACCTTGGATACTTTGGTACCTATGGAAAAACAGAAATGGTCTCATGTTTGAGGGAAGGTTAATCGGACCAATGGACTTGATGGTCAAGATTGAAGAGGAGGCAAATTTTTGGCTAAGAGCACAAATGGTGGAAAAGCAAGAGGAGAGAGATATACGCAAGGCTGAAGCTGGTATTGCTAAGGTATGGTCTCCTCCACCTTTAGGATGGGAGAAGTGTAATGTAGGAGTCGCATGGGATGCGAAATCCAAAAGGAGTGGGGGCTCGTGGGTTTTAAGAAATGACAGGGGGAAGGTTAGCATACATAGCAGGAGAGCTTTTTCAAATATTCAGAGTCTCGAAGATGCCAAGTTGCAGGGCTTGCTTTGGTCTCTAGAATGTTTGGTTTTCCATCAAAGAAATAAAGTAATTGTGGCTATTGATGATGCAGCATTACCAAACATTATTTTGAGACCAAAAGCTTGGCCTAATTTCAGATGGCATCATGCTCAAATTATGGAAAGATTAAGGAAGATCGAATGGTGGAGATTGATCAAAGAAAGTAAGATAACAAACAGAGGGGCCTTCCTCATAGCTCAAAGTGTAACCAAAGGTGGGTATGATCAATCTTATGTGGCAGCTGGTCCACCTTTGTGGCTTAAGGATACGTTTGAAAATGAGGAATCCTGAACCCCTTTTTGTTGAGCTTATGGCTAAGTAGTGGTTTTATTTTTTGGGACTCTGTTTTGGTTATGTTTACCCAGAATATGTTTGTGTATATGGGTAGAAAGTAAGAGCTGAGGTAGTGGCTGGAAAATGGGCTCTCAAGTTGTATGTGGTTGAGCCTTTAGTATTTCTGTGTAACAAATGTTTAAAAGTGAAGTAATTTAACAGATGGAAAAAAAAAAAAAAAGTATAAAGTTAGCTTCAAAAATATATAATAACTAAAGATTGTAATTATGTGGAAACGTGAAAGGATGTCTTCTGGCTGGACGCAGGAAGGATTTCACTAGGCATAGGAGTCGGCTTAGTTAGCTACGTGGTAACTGAGAAATTGTTAAATATTAATTTCATCTTTATTTGATTGCTTTTTAGTTCTCATTTCCATAAAATCATTTTTTAAAAAATATCCAAATCACAAGGTCCCTGTGTATATCGCTGAAGTCACTCCAAAACATGTTCGTGGTGCATTTACTTCTTCGAACCAGGTAAAAAAAGAGCTTGTATATTTGAATGTTAAAAACAAAAGTATACTATACTAAACTAAATATAGTTAGTGTGACAACCCGTCGCGCGGACCCTGGCTTACAGCGCTGCAGCGCACCGACTCTAATCCCTTTCATGTGCATTCCGTCGCACAGGTAGGTTATTGGTGAGGTTTGAATCCTCGATCTTACCCTTTAACAACCTTCTCACAGGACAAGTTGTCACCAATTGACCTGCAGATCAATTGGTGACAACTTGTCTTGTGGAAATGTTGTTAAAGGGTGAAGACATGAGTTCAAGTCTCACCAACAACCTAATTATGTAGTTAATGAAAGCTCATAATAGAGGGGTTGTGGTCGGTGCGCTGCAGCGCTGTGAACCTGAGATCTATGGAGAGTAAGGTATACGGGACGGGTTGTCACAGTTAGTTTCACCTTTTTATTTTAATTAACCAATATTTGTTTTTGGTTTTATAGCTTTTTCAAAACTGTGGACTGTCCCTTATTTATTTCTTTGGGACTATTATTAATTGGCGGGTCCTGGCTATTATAGGTAACGAAAAAATAATGTTGCAAAATATTAACAATTTTATAGCAATAATACTTTAATATTGATTATAGCATGTTAATTCGAATTTTTAGTATTACATTAACACCATAGGTCTAATTTTCCGGTTCAGGTGCTCTTCCATGCGTCATTCAAGCGATCGGTATATACTTTATACCGGAATCTCCAAGATGGCTGGTTGGTACTTTCTTAAAATAAGTTCATAATCGACTATTAACGCCTCTTCTTAAATTATCTAATTTACTTATATATCGTTGGCTTTTCCAGGCTAAGATACGCTCAGGTAAAGAAGTAGAACATTCTCTGCATCGACTTAGAGGGAGAGACGCAGATGTTTCAGGTGAATCAGCTGAAATTCAGGTATATACTTTAATAAATATTAGTTATTGAATATTAGTAGTATACTTCAGATTAAAGCAATCATTGGTTATATGCTTGTTATGTTTATATTCAGGTTATGACAAAAATGATTGAAGAAGATTCAAAGTCAAGTTTCGCTGACATGTTTCAGAAGAAGTATAGACGAACTCTTGTGGTACGGTAACATATAGGGATATACAGTGGACAAATCTATGTAATGATTTCACAACTGACGAAGTAATAAATTACTTTTTAAAAAATATACCGTTTCATTTTATTTGCTTACAGATTGGAATTGGTTTAATGTTGATACAACAATTATCTGGAGCTGCTGGAGTGACGTATTATTCAAATACTATATTTAGAAAAGCTGGTTAGAATATTAAAACTCTGACTTTGTTTATTTATAAATAATTATGTACTTTCGTATTTAATATATACTAATATATCTATAAAGTTCTTATTTATACACAGGCTTTTCAGAGACTCTTGGGTCCATGATTTTTGGTGTGTTCGTGGTGCGTCCATATAACTAATAGAGTACATAGTTTTGATCCCCAAAAAAAAAAAAAACTAATACATTGTAGTATTATTTACTATACCTTCCTTTAATCTATTTTGATTCTACATTTTATTTTGTATTCTCTACTCTATAGATTCCAAAAGCTGTGCTGGCTGTAATTTTTGTGGATAAATGGGGAAGACGACCACTCCTATTGGTTAGAATAAATATCCGGTTAATGTTATACCATTTTCTTTCGACCATAGTCATATAAACTTATAAATGATTGATTGTAGGTTTCTGCTGCTGGAATGTCCATGGCATCCTTGCTTATTGGGGTTTGCTTCACGTTACAGGTTACTCTTGTTTTATTTTATTTCATACTGGATTTAAATGTGTTAACTAGCATTATTACATTCTTCTGCTTATATACTGAATATTTTAAAGCACTTCTAAAAGAATTTGATGTTTGTTCTGGGGATGGACAGGGAATGAATATTCTTCCTGAATTTACTGCAATGTTCATCTTCATATGTATTCTGGTATAATCATTCATTTCATTTATATACGATTTTTGTATATCTTCGGTATGAATTTGTGGTAACACATTTTTAAACTTTGTCTAGGTCTACTTTGGATGTTTTGCCATAGGTGTAGGAGGGCTTCCCTGGGTCATTATGTCCGAGGTATATAAGTAATATTTTTAAAAATCAAGAGTGAAAATTATAGTACTTTTTTGAACACCAAAAATAATATTAAAATTAAAGATCAATGATTACAACAAAAGAGATAATCGACGGCACAATGATAAACAAAGATAATTAAAATATAATGAAAGATATATATGGCTAGGAAGAGCACAATAAAGTCGGATTCAAAACTGACCTTGAAAATTATGTCCGAGGTTTATTATGTTTCTTGTTTTCTTCTGCAGATTTTTCCGATTAATATCAAAGTTTCAGCTGGGACAATAGTGGCATTAACCTCATGGACCAGTGGGTGGTTCGTTAGTTACGCTTTCAACTTTATGTTTGAATGGAGCGCACCAGGTTCTTAATTTCTCAACTTTTTTTTTTCAATTGATTTTATTAAGGCTTTACTAACAAATATATTAAGAGTCATATACCCTTTTTGAAAGCAAAACCAAACCAAACATAAAATTAAGAAAAAAATAGGTAGGTTGTTTTTTTTTGGGGGGGGGGGGTCATATCAGCTTAATTTATCTGAATTTATGAATTCTTTTGTCTTCTTAGTTAAACTTTAATTTCAGTTATGCTATTTACTTATTTTTGTTGTTTATGATAATTAAATAGGAACATTTTACATATTTGGGGTTGTCCTTGGAGCATCACTTGTTTTTATTTGGTTTCTCGTCCCGGAAACTAAAGGACAGTCACTGGAAGAAATACAAGCTTCACTTACGGGGACATCTTAAAGACAATTATATTGTACTACTATGCAAATTTTTTTTAACAATAACAATCTTTTAATGATCCAAGTGACTAAACAAAATATTTTGTTTGTACCTATTATAAGCATATTGTATAAATGTATCGCTATGCTATTAAGTATTTTGATTTAAAAGGGCCTTCACAATTTCCAAAACTTTCCCAAACCCCTAGGAAGCAAGCCAAGCCGATGATAGATTTTATCTGAATTTCTTCTTTTGCGACGAGACGCGGACATTACCCATGCTGCGGTCCCTCCGGTCCGTTCCCGGGTTGGGTTAGGGGAACATCCGAGCGATGATTGCCTTCGCGGATACAAACGCGCTCATTGCTAGATAATTATATTATACCCTCTTCTTCTCATTTGCTAAGCAAATACTTAACATAATCCTAAGGTTATGTTCATTGCATGGTTTTTAGGTGGGGTTCTTAACTTTTGATTTTTTATTTTTTTGTTTTTTTTTACTTTACGGCTAATAACCGGCTTTTAAAACTCTTATTTAAGAGTCGGTTCTTAGTTTTTCTTAGTTAAAAACTAAGAATCGACTCTTAATAAAAGTTAAGAATCATACATAAGAATTCTACAATAAACATGTCCTAAGACGTACTGTATATTTTAAGACAATTAATGTTTATACGTAAAACAAAGTGAAAATGAAATTAGGACGAAACAGAATAGCAACAATATTCTTTACAAACCAATTATATAAAAAAAACAATATTCTTTACAACAACGAAGAATAGAAACAATAGGATAAGCGTCGACCATTCGGAATCGATCATATAATTCTACAATAAATTTAGAAATCGATTTATATCGGCTTTACAGCCACATTTAGCATCAACTCAGAATATTAGCATGTGGAAGTTGAATCTCTTCTAAGGATAATCCACGAGTTTCAGGCACCAAACACCATGAGAATATAATTGTTAATCCACTAATCATGGCGAATATACTAAAAGTACCTGTAATTAAAATTTACAAAAATAATGTAAATCCATAAGTCGTAATTTGAATCGTGAATTTCATTACTATATAATAAGTTAATAACCATAAATATATCTAAAAATTAACTACAAATCTTTCCATAAAGGAGTACCTGATTGACTCCAAATAAGCATGAAATTGAAACAGTAGGTGACGATCCAACCAGTAAACCAATTCGTGATGGCTACTAAACTCCCAGCTACTGCTTTCATATCCATGGGAAATATCTGTATAAAAATTAGTTAACATCATTTACATTTAATATGATAACGAACAATTAAAAAAAAAAACCAAAAAGTTTGCTAATACATTTAGAAAACTATTATATGTATATGTGAATATACCTCAGACATTATAATCCATGGTAGTGCTCCTAGTCCAGCTGCGAACATCATATTGAATGTCTGTTTTGATATGTATAGATTTACCAAAACTAAAAAAGTTTTTAACTGTTCTAGCTAAACAAAAAGAATAATCTATACATTTTAATCTATGAATTGGACATCACTTACCAATACTCCTATGAATGCCATGGTCGGAGTCAAATTTACAAACCCAGGGACACCTTTCAGTCCAAACGATAATGCAATCAAGATACAACTTAAACATAACCCTAGTGCTGATACCTGCAATTTGTACATTAAATTATATGTAAATACTTGTTTTAGAAAACAAATTAATCTATTAACAAAGTTAAGTAAATTCTATTAGAAAACATTCTAACCATCAGAAGTGGTCGTCTTCCCCATCGTTCCACAAGTATCAGACCCACTATAGCTTTTGGTACCTATCATGATATATCATTGAGGGTAATGCATTACAATTTCGTAACCAAATCAATGTTGTGCAATTATTTAAGGATCAAGAAATGAATTGTAATTAGCAACAAATAAAATAGATAGCTTTTATGAAAACTTTACTACTACGTACCACAACCATTGACAACACTGTCATTCCAATCCGCGATGGAAACCCTTAAGAGTTAAAAATATTAATTTCATCATTTAGAATAAACAAATGATTGAACGAGATATTAATAACTGAAAAAATAATGATACGTCTAAACAAATAAATAAATAAATACCGGCAAGCTCAAATATGCTGCCTGCGTAATAAGATATTCCTGCACCTCCAGATAATTGTTGCAGAAGCATTAAACCTACACCGATCTAAACATAATTAACCATATACAAAGGTCAAGTTAGTTAATTATATTTTACTCAAAATGCTTTAGTAATATTATGTTTAGCTGCTAATTAATGACCCTCCTTTTCTTACTGTAAGTTGACGAGTATATTTCTTTTTGAAAAGACTTCCCATGCTGACATTTGCGGTAGCATCAACACAAATCTACAACAAATTATATAAATATAAATAAGAATTTTTCATGAAGACAAAAAATCTTTCCAGAATGAAACCTAGTTTTTCTTATATAGAATTGCTTCTACAAAATAATATAATAAAATTAACAAATGTTAGATAGTGAAAACCTAGTTTTGGTAAGTAGATTTATACGCATGTGTGTACCATAATTTCACGAGTTTCCTTCATAACATTAGCTTCTTTTCCTCTTAATTTCTGAAGAACAACTTTACATTCTTCGTCTCCACCTTCTCTTGCCTAGCAAGATCCCATTAGTATTTTTTGCTTGGCAACTTTGTAATAAAAACAAACTGAGATATATAATATGGTTCATATGACTAACTAGCCATCTTGGAGACTCGGGGATGAAAAACAATCCAAAGAACTGTATCAAGCATGGAATAATTCCTGAAAATGTTAAAGTCTAATTAGTTAAATAATTTAATGATGAATGAGTCATATGGAAGGATTGAGAGAAATAAATAATAGTAGTGGGGGAAATCACCGATAAGGGCTAACGCTCTCCATGGCATGAAATTTCCAAGGTAATATACAGTTGCGAGCCCACAATTTTGCAACAACTGTAAATTTTTAAAAATATTTAAAGTGCATAAATTTATATTTAAAATAATAATATATATTACCTGATTGCTAAATGTAAATGTGCCTCGCACATTTTTGGGAGTTATTTCTGCGATGTATACAGGAATCTAAAAGAAACGAGGATTGTTACAAGTTTATAAATGGTAATGTATTCTTCTCAAATTTAAAAAGAAAAAAAAACAAATTGTTCTTACCACGTAGCTAATGAGACCAACTCCAATCCCCACAAAGAATCGTCCCAAATCTAGCCAAATAATATTCTATTGAAAAATAAATTAATCACAAGATTAGAGGGCAGGTTTATGATGTGAGCATATAAATATAATATAACTAGATGAATGAAACCTCGGCTACTGCAATTGCAAGCCATCCAGTTATGCAGAATCCTTCGGCGAGCCACAAAGTCTTAAGACATTATAAAATAAAAATGTTAGAGCGGTTTACGATTACATTAATATTATGGACATATATAACGTGTGAGGTTGAATTTTAAAATAATGCTTATCTAACCATCTTACGGCCAAATACATCTGCACTTTTGGCGCTAAATATTGCACCGATCATTCCTCCAAATGTCAATAGCGAACCAAATACTGAAAACTGTGAAATTTATTTAAATTATAACGTCAATTAGATAATTATCCGAAATAATATCTTTGTAAAAAGTTTGCGTCAAATAGTTATGAGCGTATATAATAAAATCTACTGAAACTAATAGAGACTTACTTGTGCGATTGAGAGATCAAGATCTTCCATGATGGAAGACATTGTATCCGCAGTATAACCTAACTGAATTCCTTAAAAATAATTAAAATTCATTAATATCGATCTATATAAATTAAACAAAGTTGTGATATTTTATTTGCAAACCCTATACTGGAATTGGAAAAAGATGAGTTATTATACTTCAAAGCAAATAATCTAAATATATTAAAGAATCAATATTCGATACTAAACGTATATAGATTCAAAAATAATGAATTGTCATGGATCCTACGTCTGTTAAACCCGGCCAAATGAAAAAAAAGGAATAATTCATTATTCTGGAAAAGTCAACTCTTTTCAATTGACATGCAAATGACCACTAGATTAATTTGTTTTTGTATATTCACTTATCCACCATTTACTTTATTAACCAACAAAAGTGTATTAGAGCACCCAAATGAATGGGGTCCTAGTTCTGAGTTTTTCAAATTACATATATATATATATATATATTTATATATTTATATTAATATTTAATTATTGATTTTTAATTTTACGAAAAATTCAATTCAAAATATATATGGAAAGAACTTTTAAGTTGGTTTCCGTAAAGTTAAAAATTTCACACACATATATATATATATTTTGAGAAACTCTGAATTAGAACTCCCTATTAGATATGCTCTTAGTAATCAAATTTAAGAATTCGTCAAATATGCTCCATCATATATTTCTTCCGAGAATCTAGAGTATACTAACCGTAGGCGTGTGTATATATATAGAGAGATAGAGATGGAAACTTACAGCAACGCCAAAGGTAAAGGAAGCAGAGACAATAATGAAAGTGGTAAAAACAAGAAGTGGAGTTATCTTTGCAGATGCTTCATCTCTATTTACGAGTAACAATCCTGTCTCTATATTACTATTCTCTCCCTCCATCTTCTTAGCTCAAAGTCGAAATACTAGAACCGAGAAGAGCTCAAAGATCAAGAACAATAAGAAGAAGGAAAAAAAAAACAAGAGAGATGGAGATAATCTGAGAACCATATATGTTTCTTCTTCTTCTTTATATGGGTTTTAGATGCATTGACCTCTTTCTTTACTGTATGCACATTTTATATTGGAAGTTAAAACACGGGGATGACTTGACTTACAGTCCTACCAAAATGCTGAGCCACCTACCAACCTATCTAACGAAGTTCTTGTTGTTTGGATTAGAGTTCGTACACCATCATGTCTAAAATTATCAAAATGATAAACTAAAGAAGAGAAAAATAAAGACCACTGGAAATATGAATCTACTTATCTACATTTAGGGATAAAGGAAAGCACCACCAAGAAAAGCACGTTTTTGTTTTGTTTTCTTCTCAAAAGTAGCTAAAAGTAATACGAAAACATGTGAGGTATAAAAGCAGAATTTTGTGGTATTTTGAGGTCATCTCTAATAATAATAATAGAATATCATTATTAGTATTACTTTTTATAGTGACGAGAGTATAATAAAACACCATAACTTTCTTGTTTAAATTATATTATTTCAACTTGAATAACAACTTCTTTTTTTACTTGAATAACAACTTTGAACACTGTTGGGAGTAAAACACCATAACTTTCTTGTTTAAATAATGTTATTTCAACTTGAATAACAACTTTGAACACTATTGGGAGTACAGTTGGAAAAAAACATGATTTTGTTCTTTTTCCCCTCAACAACTTTTGTCTTCGTTCATTGAGTGAGTTATGAGATGTGCGAGTGTCATGTGGCCAAATGCTACGCTAGCCTTTCTATAATATCCATCCCAATGGCGTGCCTACAGCCTACGTACAGTTTGCTTGTATTTGTTAGACTCAAGGGCCAATCCAGAGTTTTAATTTTAGTGGGGGCATAAAGTAAAGAACAACCACTATTGGGTGCACTAAACTAGTTTTTTCATAACTATTTATCTATTTTATATAATTTTCCTTAGAAAATATGAAATTACAAAAAGTGTGTGCATGTGCATCGTGCACTCATCCTCCCCTCTCTAGGTTCTCCCCTGGTTAGACTTTGACAACACATACACAAGGGATACTATTCGAAATAGTGTCACTTTAAATGGTATTAATACTTGGTCTATATGAATAAGATGTGCAGATGTGGCTTGCTCTTATCCACGTCCTTAATATATATTTACTTTTTTTTTAATATATATTCTGGCTAAGCAACTTCATCCCCGCACGTCTTCCTATTGGTGGTTAACAGAAAAAAAGGACAGACATTGACAAGTGAATACGGAACACGCTTGTCCAAATTATAATTCTACAAGAAACTTATTAAGAAACACCAGAAAGTCGTACTTCATTTTCAACTAATCACGCGATGGTCTTGTTGAAAATTCAGAAAAACTTCTACTCCAACGGCTCAACTAACCCAAATGGTCGACAAAAGGATTCGCAACAGGCTCGCAGTATTCCGAGGGATGTACAACCATAACTATGAGAGAGGATTGGCAAGATGGCTTAGAGCATCCCCATCAGTGAACCTGATGGGGAGAAGTTCATAGGAATTTTTTTTTTTTTTTTTTACTTTTTCGAAAAAAAAAAAATTTGGCGAATCACAGTCCGCCACGTGGCAAACCCGTGATGAACCGGGTTCACCACTGAACCCACGCGCGCCGGGTTCATCACTGTACCCAATTTTTTTTTTTTAATGATTCGGGCCTAAGAACCCGAGCCCATAAACCCCCTTTGAACCCCAAATGCAGATGCTCTTAGCACAAGATAAAAACTTAGTTTTTATAGTTTTTTTCATACAAATTTAAACACAAAGAAGCAGTAAATGTAAAAACGATTTTTTTTGCTTGAATCAATTTAACATTCTTTCAAAAAAAAAAAAAAATTCAGAAAAACTAAACCCCCGTTGAATTTGTTTAGGACTATATATATATGTGTGTGTTACGGACCTACGGTATACGTCAATCACGTTATTATAATATCTGTAGAAGTAATTAAATTGATAAAATAAGGTATATTCATCATGCACGAAGCAGGCCACCCTAGAAAATAATACAAACAGATTAGTCCCCTGAGGCTTTGATTTCCTTTCCTACTAAATGAAAAAAATGGACCAAGAATCTATTCAATGCTACTATTTCGCAAAACAATTACATTTAGCCCTAAGAAAACAAAATAAAATTTAAAATAAAACAACACCAATAGGCAATAGGAGTAAAATATACACGAATTCGTCGCGGTTGGAACATGCCAATTCTATATTAGCTCCTTAACGCGGTTTGTTATTTAATTTCAGTAGTTGGACATTTAATATTTAAAATATTAGCATTCTATAACAAATGTGTAATTATTTTTGAGTAAAAAAAAATTAAAGTCTTACTAGATTAACTCTCTATATATACAACTTGCAAAGTCTGCAACCAACAATGTAAGGTGTCTCGCAACTACCATTATTTGAATTCGACTCATACTAAAAGAGATGCTCTATATTAGAAATTATATTAGTATCGGATGGTCTCAAATCTAGAGAGATTCTTTGAATCAAAGGTCTAAATATTTCTGTTAACAAAAAAATCTCACAACAATGTAAAAAACAAAAATAATACTCCCTCTGTTTCATAATAAGTGTCACTTTGACATCATACACACGGATTAAGAAAACAATTAATTTTACATATTTTCTATATAAAAACACAATTACCTATACACCTAACCATATTTCAACCAATAGAAAAATAAATTGGAATATAAAATTAATAAATTCTGCATCGAAAAGCGAAAACGACACTTATTTTGCAACAAAAAAATTTTCTAAAGTGACATTTAATATGAAACGGAGGGAGTATAAACTTAACATTTGCACCAAAAAAATAATCCAAAAGCAATGTTTCGTTTGTTACAGTTCATATATATATATATATTCGTTCTTTGGATCTTATATATTTTGGTAAAATTATGGGTCCTAGATTAATGTATCCTTGGCTGACGACCACAAGTTACCATATTGGGAAGTACTAAATTTTGTAGACCAGCACAAACTTTCATGCATGCATTCTTAAAGTTATTTTTACTAGGTATTGATGTAATTTTCTTGCATTAAAAACTAAAGGCTGCGGAACATTTGGGTAACGTTTTGTATATAAAAGTTTTTACAATGATTCTGTTTTATATTACCTCCGTTTCGATTTAGTTGTCGTTGTAGAGAATTTTTTTTGTTTCAAAATAAGTGTCGTTTTATAATTTCAATATAAAATTTATTAGTTTTATCTGTTATTATATTTTTCTATTGGTTGAAATGTGGTTAGGTGTATAGCTAATTGTATTTCATGCATGGGATTGTTGATGAGAAGACCGATGTTTTCGCCTTTGGAGCTCATAACCGGCCATCCTGCTCTTAATGAGTCTCAGCAGAGCCTTGTCTTACGGGTGAGTATACGGGCCGGTTTGACATTCGAGGCTTAACCTAACCGGTTTCATCGTCAACTGGACGTTCCTTTATACATGTTTGGTACACAAGAAATGTGTTATTTTCTATATGGCCACAGGCCAAGCCGTTACTAGATAAGAAAGAGATAACGTTATTGGCCGTCGCTTGGAGATGAGTATAACAGAGAAGAGCTTAGCCGGTTAACTTCCACAGCTTCTTTATGCATCGATCAGTTTTCTCTTCTACGACCCCGGATGACCCAGGTACAAGAATATAATTCCATCCGGTTTGGTTCCGGTCCATACATGTAGTTTTATTTAGTTTGAGCTCTAACTCTTTTCTGATTCTTTACTATATACGTTACATTTGTTTTCCATTGCTTTAAATCTTTTCAGATTCTTAAGTACGGACTTGACGTTGTTTGTGATCCTTGTTTGATCAGTTATATTATTCTCTTTCAATGTATTCAGGTTGTGGAATTATTATTAGTTCAAGAAGGGGGTTTTGATATGACTATAAGAGAAGACAAGAGAAAGATGATGCAACGAACGTATTCTGAAGAGTTACTAGATAGTATAGAATATAACTCAACTAAGTACTTGAGAAATCTTGATCACATCGAGAGGTTGCTTTAGCTTCTTGAAATTAAATAAAACATGTGGTGTGAAAATCTATTTGTTTTTTTTTCTTTGGAGAATGTAAATATGAAATTCAAGTCTAGATATAGTAACCGTTTCACTTAAATTTGATTTTGTACTATTAAAACATTCTCATACGAGAATTACTACAAAAAAAATAAATTACAACACAATTGCATGTGACAATTTATGTAAATTAGTTTTTTTTCTTTTTTGTCAAACAACTACTTTATTAATACTCCAAAACAAACGTTTTTACATCGCACAAGAACGTTCAAGACCTGCTTTAGCTAATGTATCAGCTTGACGATTGTCCAGACGCGGGATAAAGTGGAATAAAACTGGACTGAAGAAAGTAGCAAGGTTCCTAATTTCATGGAGGATACCTACAATCTCATTCAAATCCAACCCTAATCGAAGGGTAGAAACAAAGACTTGAGAATCCGAAAAAATTTGGATTCGCTGGAGATTGAAGTCTTTGGCTTTGGTTAGAGCTTCTTTTATGGCCAAGACTTCTGCCATTAGGGCCGAGGAGACAAAGGACCTGTTTGAAGAGCCTCTTCCCAAAAATATCACACAAACCGCATAATAATGTGTAACTTACTTAAATTCATAAAATTTTCAATATTTTTTCCAAATAATCTACATAACTAATGGTAAATTCGATTTTTCAGGATTCAAACCATAAATTTTATGGCGTATTTTATTAAATAAAATGGATTTTCACTACGATTTTGGTCTAGTGAAAAAATTAAACCGGATAGATATATAATGAATAAACCTTCTCTCTATTCTCTCCACCTTCTCTCTAGACCTAAAAAAAAAAGTGACTTCGTTTTCGGTGACCGGTGGCATATCGCCGCCGGTCACCATCTCCTCTTTTTGTTTTGTTAACTCTTGTATAGTATTCGATCTTTAAGATCGATCTAAACTTCCGGTAACGGATAATCACCTTCGTTAGGCGACCTTTTGTGGTGTTTTCTTAGTTTAGCTTCATCTTCTCTTCTCCTTTGTTCTCATAAATCTTAAATTCCGTTTGGTATTGAGAGAAGATTGTTTTACTCTGATCATCCTCAGGGCAAAAATTTGAAAAGAATCAATCTTTGCTTTCTAAAAATATTGGCCATGTGCCTCTAGCAAAGTATCTTATCAAATCTAGCTCGTGAGTTTATTGATTTTGCTTGAAAGTTTTGGAAGATTTAGTAAAGTTGAAGTTTCTTATATAGAGAAGTGTTTCAACAAAGTCTCTCTCCAAAAATTTTATGAAGCTTTTCACTGATGTTTACCTTCAGAGTAATCCATGAAATCCTTAATATCATCGGTTGATTGAGGAGAAGAAAGAAACAAGGAGATAAACCGAAGAGATTTTCACCATGGTTAAATTAGAGTATTGCTTCTAGTCGCAGAAGAGGAACGGTGGAATCTCCGGCAAGCCAAGACGGTGACTCAACCCTCAACAGAAGCGGAGGATGACACATGGAAGGACATACAAAAACACGTTATTTTGATCTTATCAGATATTGTTGGTTTGAGTGGGTTATTGTATTTGGGCTTTTTTATACAAATCCTCTTGTAATCATGTTAGCCTAATGGGCTTGAATATAATGAAGTTGACAAAAAAAA
>CAJHQP010006193.1:0-40008 GCA_905132765.1 Moricandia arvensis | reverse complement strand
CCCAAAGGTTAAAGTATGGGGGAGTTGATAGATCCTACTTATTACCAGTTTCAGCGCCATATGTTATTGGCTCTAATTAGGTCTATTATGTTGGTCTAGGCACATATTTAAATGGTTTATTTACAGGGCCATGTCATGTTTTTGGACGATATATGGAGAATACTGGAGCTTTTAGGGAAGCATTTAAGGGAGAGGTGAATAACGGCGTAAAACTGGAAATCATTCGGAGAGTCGAGTAATAGACTGGCACATCGAATCGACGACACAACCCTTTGGCGCCGACTACCCAATGTTAGATTTTGACCAAGGTCGATCGTTGTTGCACTCTGTCCATCGATCAACGTCTCCAAAAAAGCAGACAGCCATTTCAAGCCCAAGTTAGAGACAAGACACATGATTAACAGATACCCTGGGACGAGTTTTGACTAGATTTTAGGGTTTTATATTTATACTTTATGTATTGCACCAGAAAGGAGGAGGGCGAGTTAATGCTTTGTGCCAGTGGCAAAATTGTATAGTACGGTGCACAGCATTCCATTATAGTTTTTAAGATTTATTGAGGGGAAGATTCATAACTCCTTAGGGAGATTTGTATCTGCATTATATTTCATATTTTATTATTATTTACCTTAATTATGTCTGAGTATTATCCACTAGCTAGATTTAGAGGTTGAAATGGATAGCAATCAGGGATTAGCCCAAAATTAATATGCATAGGTTAATTAATATCCATCATTGAATTGTGCTTAATGTTGCATTTCTAGATACTAACTAGCATCTAGAAATTAGGACCATGGACGACTACCGAGAGTAGGTTCTGTGCCGAGAATAGACTCCATTGATTGAACTAGGTTGTTAAGGCCGGCATGCTGAGAGCTGCGTCTAATTAGCTTGGTGTTTACATATCAACAATCTCGTTTCACACTTGCTTCTTGATTTTTCACAGTCGATCGACATCAGGCCTTAGCCATCGATTGATGGATTTCCTTTCTTGCTCGCATAGAGAGTGGCGTTAAAAGGGGTTAGCAATATAGTAATATTTTGGAGTTCTAGAATATTTAAATATCCGTGCTTCTTATTCCCTATAATTCATTTGGAGTTAACCTTTAAAAAGTATATTTACATTAACTGTGTAGTTTAGCTATATTATCATATTTCCTATTTACATATTAGCATATTTCCAATTTATTGCATCTACACCTTCCAATAAAGAATATTTTTTTCTTACTAGTACCAAAATCATATAATAATCACTACCTATCTTTTTTTTAGAAAAACAAAGAAATATCTATTGTTATACCATTGTTCTCGGTGGAATGTCGATCCCTATAGTACTTACACCCTAATTTGTAGTTAAATTGTTTAGATATTTCATATCCTGCTTTAGGAGCCAACAAACACATCCTGATATTAGTGTCACAACCCTTGGATACTTTCAACCCCTTGGTACTACGTAAACCTTTTTGGTAACTCACAACCTTGTAGCCTTCATAACCCTGGGACTCGTGACCTTTGGTGACTCGTGGACCCTTGGTGACTCGTGCCTTTTGCCCCTGGAGTCGTCCCCACCGTTCAGCCTAACCGCCGTTTACAGAGGAGAGGAAGAAAGAAGAGAAGAAAGAAGAAGAAGAGAAGAAGAAGAAGAAGAGGAAGAGAAGAAGAAGAAGAAGAAGAAGAAGAGAAGAAGAAGAAGAAGAAGAAGAAGAAGAAGAGAAGAAGAAGAAGAAGAAGAAGAAGAAGAAGAAGAAGAGAAGGAGAAGAAGAAAGAAGAAGAAGAAGAGAAGAGAAGAAGAGGAAGAGAAGAGGAAGAAGAAGAGGAAGAAGAAGAAGAAGAATGAAGAAGAAGAAAGGAAGAGAAGAAGAAGAAGAGAAGAAGGAAGAAGAAGAAGAAGAAGGAGAAGAAGAGAAGAGAAGAAGGATGTAACCATCGAACCAATCAGACCTTAATACTCTGACCGATGGGCTCGTCCGTGTCTAAACGATGGATCGCCGGTCCATCACGATGCTTGGAACCAGTCTCGGTTTCCCACGAGTCTTCTCCTTGTTAGATCCTCACATTCTAGATCAGAAATTGCTTTCGGACGATTGAACTCATTGGAAAACAACCACCACACTCGGCCTTCTCTATGGCGGAACTCTCGCTCTTTCTCTCTTCTCTCTCTCACGATATTCTTTGAGTTTTACTCTGGAAACTGTTGATAGAATTCTACAGAGAGGGTCCCTATTATAGAGAATGATCGGCCAGAACTTGCCCACGACGATGCACAACTTGCTTGGCTGATATGGCATGACATGGTCGATAGGTTGTACCCTGACCACCCGCACCCTATCTCCTATAACTGCCCCATCCTGGGTCTAGATCAAGCCCAACCCGAGACCCAGACCCTCCAGGCTTAGCCCATGGCTTACTCAAGAGCCCACCAGATCCTAGCCCCACATGGCCGACTAACCAGCCACCACCAGCCCGGACCCGGTCCAACTACCCAAGACCCGAACAGTCCTGCCAGATGAGTTTGAACTTGTCCCAGATGGTCGAGCTGACTGAGCTGGTAGCTCATCTGAATGAGCTGACATAAGTCGGACTCTAGACTGAGCTTGATCGAGCTACGTCTAGCTGCTCAAGATATCCGTTCACTTTGTCAGCTACCGTAACACTCGTCCAGCTCCTTAACTCGTTTCTCTCCCTCTCATTTTGTTAAGTCCTCACATACTTAACCTTATCTTGACCATGGATTGCCTGCCATTGATAAGAGTGATATGCAGTTTCATTTCATTGACCCATGGTCATGCACATGATCCTACCGAGGATCGGGGGCGTGACAAGTCTCCCCCACTTGTGATGGATATGCCCTTGAATCCGAATCGCATGTTTCCTCACAAACGTATTGATCCAACCACTCAGGATACTCGGCTTTCATCCTATCCCTGTCTCCCAAAGTGATGATGTCCTTCCCATTACAATCCCAAACGACTTTAATCATTTGGACCATCTTCTTCCTTGTTGCTTTCTCCATCTTTTCTACGTTTCGAACTAGCCTCATTACTAAGGTGAGGTTTGTACATAGATCATCAGGAATAGCATGAAGAATGACGTCTTGGTCGCCAAACACTTCCGGAGTTGGGAGACATGGAACACGTTATGAAACGCATCCGTCTTGGCTGGCAAATCCAACTTGTATGCCACCATGCTAACTCTTTCTATAATCTTGAACAGACCAAGTACCTTGGATCTAATTTCCTTCTTCCAGAAATTCGGACCCGACCTTTGAAGGTAATCATTTTGAGGTACACCAAATCGCCGACATTGAACTCAAAATCCTTCTTACACCTATTTGCGTAGTTCTTTTGGTGTTCTTGTGCCTTCCTCATCTTATCCTTCAGAAACTTTGGATCTTTTCGGTTGTCTCCTCGAAAATGTCCAGACCAACCATGCTGCACTCCCCCACTTGGGTCCAACATAAGGGTGTCTGACAGGGATGCCCATAGATAGCTTCGTATGGCGACATGCCAATACTACTATGGAAATTGTTGTTGTAAGAAAATTCCACCAGAGGTAGGTGTCTTTCCTAGGAATCACCCTAGTCCAAGACACATCCTCGCAACATATCTTCCTACATTTGGATAGTATGTTTTGACTGACCATCTGTCTGTGGGTGATAGGCAGTGATCATATTACTCTTGTTCCTAGTGCTCTCTGAAAATCCTTCCAAAAATAAGATGTAAACCTTGGATCCCTATCCGATACTATACTTGTCGGAACACCGTGCAGCCGGACGATCTCGTCAATGTACATACGTACGATCTGATCGACCCGTCTGAATTCTTAATGGCCAGAAAGTGCGCTGACTTGGTTAGGCAATCCACCACAACTCAGACTGCATCTTTTATTTCTGGTTGTGGGGAACCCAGTCACAAAATCCATTGTGATGTGATCCCACTTCCATTCCTAAATAGGCAACCTTTGAAATAACCCACTAGGAACCTGATGTTTCTGCCTTGATGAGTTGGCAATTAGGACACTTCGCCACCCATTCCGCAATATCAGCCTTCATCTGAATCCAATGATAGTACTTCTTGAGGTTCTGATACATCTTGGTCGCACCAGGATGAATCGAGAATCTAGAATATGTGCTTCTTCATAAGTTCCTGCTTTAAGCCCCTATCATTAAGGAACATTGACCGACCATTGACTAGGGTGGTACCATACTTTCCCGGTTTGGTACTCCGTCCTGTCATTCTGAGCAACCTTTTTCAGGTTTTCATCCTGACCCTGAGCTAACCAAATTTGGGTGAGCAGGTCGGCCTGCTTAACCACCTCTAACCCCAGTGGTTCAGTTCTCCTTTGTTCAGTGCATTCAACTGCAGGGCACAGACCATCCCTTCCAGGTCGTCCACCTCCCATTTGGCTGACACATCTGCCCCCCTCCGGCTCAAGGCTTCTGCTACCAGGTTGGCCCGTTCCCGGATGGTAGGTGATATCCAGATCGTAATCAGCCATGAACCCATCCACCTCCTCTGCCTTAAATTCAACTCAGGCTGGGTGATATATACTTCAGACTCTTATGGTCCGTAAGATCTGAACCTTGGCGCCATATAAATACGAACGCAAGATCTTTAAGGCGAACACTACCGCAACCATTTTGAGATCATGGGTGTGGTAGTTCCCCTCATGTTTCCTCAACTGCCATGATGCATAGCGATGACCTTCCCACACTGAGTCAATTCGCAACCTAGTCCCGTTATGGACGCGTCTGTATAGACCACATATGGTGGTCGGCCTCCAGTAGAACCAGAAATGGTGCGCTGGTTAACATGTCCTTAAGTGCAGAGAACCATCTCTCGCACTCTTCAGACCATGCAAACTTAACGTCCTTCCAGGTTAACCGTGTCATAGGCTGAGCCAAGCTTGTGAATCCCTTCACAAAACTTTCGATAGTAACCTGCCAGCCCGAGGAAGCTTCTGACTTATGTGGCATTGCGTGGTTTGGGCCGATCCTGGATTGCCCTGATCTTCTCTGGATCCACCGAAACGCCCTGGTAGGATATGATATGACCGAGGAACCCAATGCTCTTTTGCCAAAAACTGAATTTGCTGAGTTTAGCATAAAGCTTGTGTTCCCGTAACCGTTCCAACACAGCCCTCAGGTGTCTCTGATGAGATTCCTCATCCTTGGAGTAAATCAATATGTCATTTATGAAGATGATAACTGATTCATCCAGGAAATCTTGGAACACGCTTTTCATCATTTTCATGAATGCAACAGGCGCATTGGTCAGACCGAATGGCATTAACTATGAACTCGTAGTAGCCGTATATGGTCTTAATGATGTCTTCTTGATATCGTTTGTTCAATGGGAATCTTATGATACCCTGAGGCCAAATCGATCTTAGAAAACCACTTGGCACCTTTAAGCTGATCCAACAACTCGTTTATCCTAGGTAACAGGTACTTGTTCTTCACAGTAACCCGGTCAACCCCCGATAGTCGATACACAGACGCATGCTACCATCCTTCTTCTCACAGTAACCCGATTCAAACTATTCGTACATATGAACCCCTTGTCAAGTAATCTTACAATTGCTTCTTTAGCGCGGCCATCTCGGCTGAAGCCATTCGATACGGAGTCTTGGACATTTGATTTATCCCTTGTTCTATTTCGATCGTGCATGGATACAACCTATCATGGGGGGAAAACCCTGTAGCGTACGGAACACATCCGGGAACTCAGGACACCAATGAGTCCTCAGACAAATCTTTCAGATAATCAGAATTGCCGCGCTCCATAGTGGTAATTGTGGCCAGAATGGCCTCACAATCCTGTCTAAGCATTAGTTCCGCACGGACTCCTGACACCCATATTTTTCCCAGAGCCGGACTCAGACTTTGGTACTCAACCGGATGAGGTCCAGCCTCCAATCCACACACGAACCTTGTGGAAATCGAGAGTGGCCCCGATAATTTCCCAACCAATCCATGCCTAGGATCAACTCATGATTTGTAGGCGAACAACGATAAGATCCACATGTAGATTCTTACCTTGGATCATCACCGGGAGATTTATCATAAGGCCTAGTGAATGCATGACTTGCCCACCGGTTGCCTTCACTAACCTCAATTATCCCCAGATTCCAAACAGAAAAGACCCTTTCTGACCAGTTCTGGACTCAATAAAGCTATATGTAGCCCCTGTGTCGAAAAGTACGTGTTGTTCCACACCACCAATCATGAGGGTCCCTATCAGAGACCCATATCAGAATAACTAACCATTCTAGGTTCCAGACCAAGCATTTCTACTGAATTTAAAAGATGAGGTTAAGATGTTATACCAGTGATCGATTCACATGATCCAGAAGCGCCGTCTTCCCGGGACAGCTCGTACACCCTCGGTGTTGTGGTCGGCCTACTCTGGGTCAACTTTCCCGTTTCTCCATGACCCTTTGCTTGTCCTCCTTGCAGCTTGGGACACTCCCTCTGAAAGTGTCTGCTTTTGCCACAATGGAAACAAGTCGGAGAGCTGCTTGCACCAGATTGGCCTTGGTCTGGCTTGGTCGAAGGCAGTCCCAGAGCCAATGATCCGTACTGCCACAATGCCCACAAGCCCCATGACCTTCCATAATTCGCCTGGATGGCATTTGCCACACTTAGGGCACTCAGGTCTATCACCAGGGGAGTTACTCCCTTTGACCTAGTCCCATTTACTCTTGCGGTCATTAATCTTACCTATCGGGGAAGACTGAGACCGAGTCTTAAACTAAGCTTCCTCCGCCAAGCTAGACTCCAAGAGAGCCATACGTTCCACCAGCTCGGACACAATGCTGAAGGTGCGATCGAGTATTGGGTCCCTCAGTTTGGGCCTTAAACCAAAGATGGACCGACGAACCTTGACTACCTCTTCCTCAAGCTCTTTTTCCACAAACCGCCTAAGCCGGTTGAACTCCTCCACGTACTCCCGTACGGTCCTGCGGACTTGGAACAGGTCTAGGAATTCGGATTCCAGTCGGTCCCATGCCTATGCATGATATTATTTGCGTTTGAATTCCACTTAGAAATCCGCAAGACTTTAGAGTTCCCATTGGTACGCTGACATGAAGGGTTTTTATGTATTTCATTGCAAACTCTATCAAATTAATCCTACGAACTACTCTTGCCAAGAGAGGTGAAATTATAGTATTTAGGGATCGAATCCACAGGGAGCGTGGGTACACAATAAACTCAATACATTCGCGATTAAGCTAGGCAAATAGATTAATAAGCAGTGAACAAGTAGCAAGTTGATTGGTTGGTTGTTGTAAACAACAATAATAAATACCTAAATCTAGGTTTCATGCAAGTGGATTATTGAGGATAGAAACTAAGGGTATTAATCATAGAACTCGATATCTAATTTAAAGATGACTAGCTCTCGCTGCAAGTCTAATGACTAACTCCGATGTCTCAGCTCTCGCTTGTTGACACGGAATGACTGTCGATCGATGGAAATTATCTTGTGTCGATCGATGGTCTCTTGAGTCAAGATTTATTACCTAATTCGATAAGTTCATTAAATTAACTAAATCAACTCTCGTTTGTTTTTAGCAACCTAGCTCAACAAGATTATTCTAGTAGTAGACCATGCTCTCGCTTGCGCCTAACTATCCTATGATCAGGGTTCTAGTTAGCTACTATAGAACACAATCAATAAACACAATTCTATTGATATTCTTAATAATCAACGTAGAAATTATATTGTTTGGCTAATCCATCAATACCATTAATAAACCCCTAAATCTAACTAGAGATTTACTCAGACATGATCCTTGTCACAAAAATCATAGATTAATAAAATTTACATAGAATATAAATCAAATAAAGAACCAAAGGAGTTCCAGAAGGACTCTGAAGGATTTTCCTCTCTTCTCTCCTAACCCTAGAACAATGAATAAAAAAGCTTGGTAAGCGTTCAAGCGGAGCCGTCAACAATGGCTTGGAAAACATATAAATAGGGTTTTAGGTCATCTATGGGTATTTTGGTAATTTGTGATAGCTTTTGAGCTTAAGTCGGCCAAAAAACAAGTCAGCCTGTCTTTTGGGATCACCATTGATCGACGGCACAGCCTTTGCGTCAATCGACACTCATTCATCTTCTCGATAGCTTCCTCTCGCGAGGCAGACAGACCACTCTTCAGTAAATCAAGCTTAACTTTAGATCTAACCGTCAGAGGGACCTCAAACCTAAGGTATTGGAAAGATAAATCTGTTCTATCGCCTGTAAAAATATCAGCTCATCGCACCGTGGGAATGTCTCCATCCATAGCTAACAATCTGACGCATCTACGCAGTTTTGCATCTCTAAAAGCTCCAGAATCACCAAAGTTCTCCAGAACGTACCTGAACCTGAAAATATTCTAAAACATACTCCAGACACATATAGTAGACTTTAAATAGGGCTTATATCATGGTAAAATAGTGATAAATATCAGGCCCTATCAACTCCCCAGACTTAACCTTTTGCTTGTCCTCCAGCAAACAAAGCATGTGAAAGAGGTTTTAAAAAGCGGAGACACATATAATTTCTAAGTATAACTGTCACCTTACCTTGCAACCACATTCTATCAAGTTAATCACAGATAAACTTTATATACCTTATCCTAGTTATAGCAACCAAATACATTCTACCAACAAACTTAGCGAATACTAGTTTGACTCGCCCCTCTACTGATTTAATTTCTTTGCATAAAATAAAAGTGCACTACATTTTCCCATGTTACTTAATTCGTACCCAACATTAATGATATAACTTTGTATAACTTGGGACAACTATAGTGGTAAAAAACTGGTATACATAGTATTAGTTGAAATGTAAAACTGTGAAACTTGTATAATTAGATTTGTAGAACTTTTAAAAGCCAAAACGAAATGAAATAATGATATCACAAAACTTATAAATTAATGCAATTAAATATTTTATTAGATGGTTAGATGATAATTGATTTTGAAACTGACTATAACTAGCATTACATGTGTTCCAACACTACATTAAGCACTACATGTTTCCCTATTGATTCAACTCGTACCAAGCACAAATGGTATAACTATACTGGTACAACATAATATTAGTTGATCATGGTTAAATCATAAATGATTATTTTAAATTGACTATAAATAGCACTACATGTGTACCAACACTACATTAAGCACTACATGTTTCCCTATTGATTCAAGTAGTATCCACCACAAATGGTTATAACTTTGTATAACTTGGCATAACTATATTGGTACAACATAGTATTAGTTGAACCGTACAACCGTTAAACTTGTATAACTAGATTATTCAAATTGTAGAAGCAAAACGGAATGACATTATGATATCACAAAACGTAGAAATGAATGAAATTAGCTATTTTATTAGATGGTTAGATGATATAGTATATAAATATTAAATTTTAAATTTGTTTTATTAAATTTGTAATATGTAAGTAATGTTCGACTTAGAAAGTAAAATTTTGACTTTGAAATTTGATTTTATTAAATTCCCACCCAATTTTGCCTTATAAAACACATTTCCCCATTTATACAATCCTCCCAATCCTCTCAAGTCTCAACCACATTTTCTCTCTCATCTCATCTCTCTCTATTTGTATAATGACCAATCGGTCGGGTTCATGTTCCACGGGTGGTGGCTGGAAAAGAGTCATAACTCATGTGTTCCCTATAAGATGTCACAGCAGCGAGGGTGTCACTGAGCTCAATTCCAAATCCAATCCAAACCTTACCGACAATATTATCGATGTCTCTATGCAGCTCAAAGAAAGGTAAAACCTTTCAACTTTAGTTATTAGTATTTCAAATTGAACCATTATTTTCTTTATTTTTTGTCAATTGTGAATGACAATCATGTCTTCAAATGGGTTGATGAGGCATTCACGGATGAGATACAAGAGTTGGACAACCAATTTTGTGGGCTACAATAACTTCAACTTCTCAAAGCGACATGAGAAATGAAGGATCCAATAATGGAAGGATTTTGTACGTTGTTAAAGTTCTTATTGTCATAGTTTTGGAGATTTAGTTGTACAAGTAATTTAAACATCTATCAAGTTACTGAAATTATGAGTTTTTGATTGTTGTATCTGTTTGATTGTTGACAATTATTGCCTTACAATTTCATGAGTTATACAATTGAGAAATGATTGTAAAAATTGGACTTGGGAACCCTGTTCATGATATACTTTTAAATGAATGTGTTTTATGGTTGTATAACTGAGTGAAACTAGTAAAATTCCAAAAAGGAGATAAAATGCGGTGGATTAATTGGTGTTGAGCGTATGGAAACACCAATGATAAACAAAAGTAGGAAACTCCACACTGAAACACCAAATCTTTGAAATTCAAACATGTAGATGTTCATGATATATGTTTTAATGAATGTGTTTTAGGGTTGTACAACAAAGTGAAACTTAGTGAAACTAGTCAAAATTCCCAATTTTTGTTTTTTGAAAAAATATTGTAATTCTAAACTTGTTTGCTTATTCACAATAAAAGTGAAATGGAGATAAAATGGCTGTGATTTAAAGTGAAAACCAAAATTATATTAAAAATTTTGATCTTTGTTTTCTTTTTTACAAGTATTACCTTATACTTTTATGGATTTTATCTTAGTACCATGGTTTTGAAAACCGTATCGGACCGTCCGGTCGAGCCGATCCGACCGTGACTCATTGAAGAAGTCGAGTCTGGTTCGGCTTAAAACCTAGATTTCAAAAAACCAGTAAACCTGGCTATAAAGCGGTAAAACCAGTGACCGTGGTCAATTTCAAAACTCGTTTCTCGAAAATCAACATATAATTAATGTATTCACAATTGTTATTAAAATTTAATACTTCA
Organism: Moricandia arvensis; assembly: GCA_905132765.1. Classification (NCBI taxonomy): domain Eukaryota; kingdom Viridiplantae; phylum Streptophyta; class Magnoliopsida; order Brassicales; family Brassicaceae; genus Moricandia; species Moricandia arvensis. The sequence goes on along the minus strand of CAJHQP010006193.1, from coordinate 29,143 downwards.
TAATCAATGTTAAATATCACTATTAATTATTTTTCTATTTAATTTTATTTCCATAAGAAAGAATGTAAAATAACATATATTTTAGCTTTCATATACTATTCTTATTTTGCTTATTCATAAATTTTAGGACTTTGTTTATATGAATAAATAAATACGGTGATTTTTATCAATTTCAGCTTACATAGTATTGACTTGTTTATTGTATATACAATTAAATTTATGTTTTTTTTATTTTTCTAGTTAATAAAAGAGAATATATAACGTATTATATGTCGAAATACCTTCTTTTAGGTCTATATAGTATAATTATATAATTATATATTTTAAATTCTTAAAAATAGAAACTCCGGTTTGTCTGGTTGAACCGTTCCAACCAGTCAACCAATAGTTATACCAAGTCGGTATTCAGTCTAGTTTTCAAAACATTGCTTAATACTAAGTGATTATCTGTGTGCATGTGTGGAGTGAAACTTTTATATTAATAATCATTGAATACTAACTTTGATCATTCAACCATCATGTCATAAGTCCCCAAACGTATAGTCATAGACTGTCAATATAAGGTTGATGAGTACAGTTATGTTTGTTGATATTTTTTTAACCTATTTAATTTACATTGGGCTTCAATGATATCACCCGAATGTTATAATTCACCATCTTACTTCAATATAAAAAATTATATTTTTTAAATGATATGATCAAAAAATATTTGAGATCCGCGCTTGCGTGAAATGCACATTAATTATGTATACACATTAGTTATAAATATTATTATTTATGTTATGTTCATTTACATATTACGCAATAATAAATCTATTGAATAATTGAGAAATGAGTAATTATTATGTATATATTAAATTGGAATAACCAAATAAATAAATAAAATCCTTCTTTTTAGTTACAATATTTTATGTTGGTAAAAATTAATACTAATCATTTCATTATTTTATGGTATATAACAAAATTAAATGACATTGACATATATATATAGTATATTTTAATATAAATATTTATTAATTGATTTTTTTAATCATATGATTCTATTAAAAAATTTGTATTTGTTTTAGCAAATATTATTATTTTCATTAATATGAATATTTATTAATTGAGGCTTCATACTGAATGAAAATTTTGAAATTATCAAGTTTATGTATTTTTTATATGATATATATTTAATATAAATGATACTGAAATAATTATATATATGTAATCTGAATATATATTAAATAAGACTTCATATTTATATTATTTTATGATCATTTGTTTCTTATTATAACAAAAAGTTAAACCATTGATCACAAAAATTTCAATGTAGATTTTTGACGGTCTTAATTTATAATCGTTTAAAAAATCTAAAATATACCATATAATAAAAAAAATAATTTTTATTATATGCTTAATGAAATTGTTTAATTTCTTTTGAGAATATAAAATTAAACAAAGATGATGAAGGATACAAAAATTGTTAGCAAATCTTTATTGTCTAAAATCATTAATTGTCATATATTTGTTAACCATTTAGGTAATTATGTACTTTTTATTTAAGGAAATAATGAAAAATATTCTTTTATACACCACTAATTAATGATAGTTAATTTAATAAAAAATATAATATATGTTTAGATGAACCAACATATTTTCTAAGGATTCTAAGAACCACCGTAGTGATGACACATGACTATCAAAACATGTTGTAATGTTCGAGGATTAATATATAAGAGACTGACCTTCTGATGGTATAAACTTATATATTACATGAATTTGATATATTCTTACATGGTTAGACGATAAATGATTGTTTAAAGTTGAATATTATTGGTATAACCTTAACATAATTATCTTGATTCCAGTACAACTAATAAAAATGAAAAAAAAGGAAAGTAAAACATTGAAGATATTTGTAAAAATGCAAACTTGCCAAAACTTCTATAATTTGGGGGGGGGATTGAAAATTTTGAATTAGCACCCAAACAAAAAAAACAAAAGTTAGACTATCTCTCTGTTCTCACTTTGTCTTCTTCATTTCGTTTCATTCTCTCTCTCAAGGGTTCTCTCTCCATGTCTCTCTCCTCTCACTTCACGAACCGAGATATATGAATTCATGTCATGGATCCATGTGGTGAGAAAATGAACCAGATGGAGAAGAAGAAGATGAGGGAACATTTCGACATGATTAGGTCCGTAGCAGATCCTCATTACGGGAGCCGTTGTCCATGTGGGGAACGAGTCATTGAAGTATTTCTAAGTTTTGCGAAGTATTACAAAACCGAATTGCTAGAACTGGTCGCATTAAATGATTTGGTTGAATTTATAAATTCATCAGTGAACCGGTTGAGTTAAATCGGTTGGTTGAACTTACATAAATCAATCAAGGGATTCAGTTTTATGAAGTTAATGATGCAAAGTTGAACGACTTACTTCCTCATTAATGAACTGGTTGCGTGAAACAAATAGAAGCATTCACTCTAGACACAATTATAAGTTCCTATAAATATACTCCTCCTCATTAGAGTAAGAAGTATCTCGAGAAGAAATATCCTTACAAGTAAGTGTTTCTATTCTGTTTCGAAGCATTTCATCTCTCTCATATCACATCTGATTTAATTTGATTATCGTTAGTTTCAGTTTAAGATGTCTGATACAACACATGATATTTAGAAGATGGGGAAAAAAGTAGCCAAGGAACACCACCTGGCTATCCTTCACATGGTGAAGGATCAGCAGACCAAGAATGAAGAAAGGAACTCTACCAAAGTCGAGAAGTATTGTATTTCAGATCAAATAGATTTGCTTGATGAGTTTTGGAAAAGGGGGTGTCTTAATTTAACATCAAGGAAGAGAAAGACAGACTCTAGGAGAAGCTTCTCCTTGAGGAGGAGAAGTTAGCAACAATCAAAGTTACGTATATAGACTGGGACAAGCTTGGGGAGTCATTCATGGTCAACCCTTGAATGGCCCCTCCTCCTTCATGAAAACTTAATAAATATTTATGTTTTTAGTTTTATTTTTAGGAACCTTAAAACATTGATGTTACCGGTTTTTAAACTATATTATATTATAAGTTGCTTTTGCGGATATTATTTATGTATCTTATTATCTATGCTTATTATCTGGATATTTAGTTTTGCTAAAGCAAAGGTTCAACTTTGTCATACTTCGGCAAAGTTATACCCCACAACTTTTGTCACATTGAGAATTTGTAGGATGACGCTGGATAAGACCAAGAGAGAAGCCATTTTCAGTCCACACAAGTTGATGGAGATGAAGATAAGTTCATTTACTTCTATTTCCTTTATATTTTTCATACTTCGGCAAATTTCTAATCCGCAGCTTTTGTCACTTTCTTAGGTAATTGAAACCTCGTAGGACGTTGGAAAAGAAGTAGACAAAAACCTGTCAAAGTTCCACTAAGTTGCCTTAAATTTTACTCGGTCGTACCATTTTCATTTTTCTCTTGTATAAACTTTCCTTAAGTTTTACTGGGTTGTACAATTTTTCTTTTCCTCTTTGATATGAATAAATAGAATTTCATAAATGAAATTAAATGATTTGATTGAACTTACATCACTCGATTTTATTACTGCATTTATGAGTTTTGGTTAAACTTACATCAATCAATCAAGAAATTTGGTTTTACGAAACTAATAATAAAAACTTGTATCCAGTTATATAACACTCGAATTTACTAGAATAACCATTCCTAAATTCATTAATGAATTGGGTAAGTTAAATGATTTGTTTAGATTTGCATTCATCGGGAAAGTATAACTTTTAAACTTTTAATTTATATTTCTAAGTTTTACGAAAAAGTAAAACTCTGGAAAGTTGTACGCAGTTGTAAAACACAACCAATGAGTCGCATTTATTGGAAAATGAACCAACATATCCATTTACATTCACATTCATTGGAAAATGCTTGGAACAGTTGCGTAAATCGCTTTCATTTCCCTATAGAATTCAAACAGTTACATCTATCTATAAATACCCTCACCCTCATTAGACTAAGAAAATATTAAGCAGAATGATGAAGACGACAAGGCAGGCAAAAACCTTTTTTTATTCTCAATCTCAATATCTGAATTTAAGTGAGAAATCTCATCTATTTTCCATATCTTATACGCCAGAGTTTATTCTGATTTCATTTCCACTAATAGGTTAAAATGTCGGATCTATTGACCTTGAAAGAAAGCGTACCATGGAGGCTGAGTACGGGCAAACACCTGAAGAGGGTTACAAGAAAGGAAAGGCTGAGACAAGGGAATCGTACTGGGTGATCATTCAAATGGTCAAGGATCAGCAGAATGAAAATGAAAGAAGGCACTCTTCCCAAGTAGAGATGTACACTATTTCTGATCAAATAGTGTTGCTCGACGAGATGATCGACATGGCGGGACACTTCGACATCCAGGTAGAGAAAAACAGATTTTAGGCGAAGCTCCTCCGTGCGGAGGAGATGTTAAGCGTTATCAAAGTCCCTTACATTTATTCGGACAAGCTTGGCAACTCCTTTATGTCTAAACCTTGACTGGCTTGTCCCTCTTCCGTCCTCTTCTAATCAAAACTTCTAAAATTTATGTTTGTTTTTTGGTTTTTTAAACATTAAAACATTGTCGTTTCTGGTGGCTTAACCAGATTTATATAATATATTTGTTTACTAAGTTTTTAAAAGTTTGACTAAATTGAAAGTTAAATTTTGTTAAACTTCCGAAAGTTGTACTCTACAACCTTTGTCACATTCAAGTGATCCCCATAGCCAGTTTCTCCATATTGAAGATAAGTTCATTTCTTATATTCTTCTTTACATTTGTCAATTTTTGGAAAAAAAATAATCCACAATTTTTGTCACATATTTGGGTCATTCACAACTCATAGGATGATGCCGAATACGAAGCATAGAGAAACCAATCTTTCTGAGAAAGAATTCTCATTTATTGAATTGTGACATTCCATATGATGGTGAAAAAGTTAAGTTACATAAATTCAGACATTCCTTCTGATAGTGATAAAGCTGAGTTCTTTTCTTCTTGTAAAAAGTTTGATAAGTCTCTTGTTTGTTCTTTGTTTTTCTATGTTTTTGTTAAATCAATGATCAAGAACCAATTGTTATACTGATTTAACTATTTTGATTGGTTATATTAAGGAATTACAAATTCCCAGAGTTTTATTTAGTTAGCCAATCACAAAATCAAAGTAAAACAGACATCAAAAATCAATATATGATCCATCATTTCAACATTATATACAATCCAAATCAGTTGACGTTTTAATAAGTTGTCCAAAGTTTTGTAGTTGCACAAAGTATTACTAAGTTATACCTTTTGGGTTTGTTTGTTTTTGAAGTTTTTTCTCCTCTTTCGACGGGTTCATAATTCATTTTTTGTTATGTTTATGGAAAAATATTTGACTCGTCTTTTGTTGGAAAATTATCCTTTCAATGACGAAACAATGAAGTTAAATAAAATTTTGGTAAGGAATTTTGTCCAGGGGATTCATTTTTGCAGGAAGTCGATTTAGGTGGGGGGTGGATTGACCTGTTGGATATCCAATTTGATAGGATAGTCCACCTGGGTGGATTGTAATTCGGTAAATTGTTTTTTGGTTTTGTCGGTTTTTACTCATTATTGGAATTAAATAAAGATAAAATTAATTTCTAAAAGACACGTGAGTATATGAAATTCTTTTGTCTGGGAAGAGACTGGGAGACTTTGATTCTAAAACTTCAAATATAAAGTTTTGTGTTTTCCAAAAGCAACCTTAAAACCTTAAATTTCAAGGTTTTGTATAGTGAAACCTCAAATATAAGATTTTACTTTACAAAACTTTCTATTTAAAGTTCCTTACTTTTCTAGTCTTTATATTTTCTTAACTTTCAAATAAAATTAATAATTTTCTTGTTTAATCATTTAATTTCTTTTTAATACAAAATATTTAGCTAACACTACAACGAATATTATAATTGAAATTATAATAAATGAGAATGATTGTTTTCAAAACTTTTTAGCGCATAATCTTCAAATTAAAAATAAACACTATCATTTATCACTTTGAAATGCCTTATTAATTGATTATATATAGTATCATTATGGAGCAAATTATAATGAATAATTATGCAACTTATTTAAATTTAATGATTTGTTTTCTATGTTTTTATTTATATGCAATGTTTTCCTATAATATAATATTTTCCTTATTAATTTTTATAGCAATTTTATTGGATATTGTGTAGTTATTGTAAAAGATTTATGTTTTTAGTTAAGCTATATCAAATGTAAGGACTATTTGATAAACTATAAAAGTTTTTAAGGTTTAATATAAATTTTTGTCTTTACAGACAAATATCCTAGAACTTTAATTTAAGGTTTGTCAAATATGCTTTTGGAGATGCTTTAAGCGAATTTATGTTTTTTTTTTGTTATATGGTCTATTTTCCAGTTTTAAATTATACAAGTCGACAAAAAAGTAATGAATTTGTGTTTTTTTTGACGGTGAAAAATTATTCCTTTACTTAAATTTGAGGTGGCCGCGTTAAGTGTTTTCTTTTGTTATTTGGTGTAATTTTCCAGCTTTAAATTATACAAGTTGAGAAAAAAGAAGTAATCAATGAAATCCACTCCAACACGACGTTATGAACGAAGTAACGGAACTGCTAACACCGTCTGTATTCCACTACTCTCCAGAATCGTCCACGCTGATTTAAGCCTTTAAATTATAAAATCCGAACAAATGGAACTATTAACGACTGTCTGTATTCACCGTTACTTTTTTTTTTCTTATAGAAACAACAAGAAGTATCTGGAAACATGTACTTTCTCATTCTCAGCCAAATAAAAACCAAACAAAAACATCCGGCTTCGTCAGCATCATACATTTTGAAGTTCAAGCAATTAAGCAGTCTCTTGATCAGTTTCGTATGTTTCCTTGGGAACTAGTAGATTTGTGCTATTAGAAACTCCACATGGCTACTGCATCAGGTGTGTATCACACTTTTCTCATCTCTTTAGAAACTTTAAGAAGCTGGGGAAAATGGGTTCACGGCTAGGTTTAGACAAAAGAGGTTGAGCAAGAAACTGGTTTTGGTTTTTTCTTGTTGGTTTTGTTTTCAATGTGATGTCTCTCCTTGAGCAAGAAGAGGCTGCAGTCTACAATGTGATGCTCTTTCCATGGAACTTGAGTGTATTTTATATAGACTGAAATGCTTTTGGTACATATTTGAATATTTTAGTAAAGAATTGGATGTTTGTTGGAATGTATATGTGATTGCAGTTGGTTTTAAGCCTAGAGAAGAACACCGTAAGCAGCAAGAATTGGAGGAAGCGCGTAAAGCAGGGCTTGCCCCAGCAGAGATCGATGAGGATGGAAAAGAGATTAACCCTCACATTCCTCAGTACATGTCTTCTGCGCCATGGTACCTCAATGCAGATAAGCCTGTAAAGTCTTATGTTCCTAACTGTCTTCTTACACCAATTCTTGATTGGCTATTGACTCAATGTTAACATTTTTTTTTTGGTTCCCTCAGAGTTTGAAACATCAAAGGAAATGGAAAGTTGATGCAAACTATACAAAGTCTTGGTACGACAGAGGAGCCAAAACATTCCAGGCAGATAAGTATAGGAAAGGAGCTTGTGAAAAGTAAGAAGACTCTTTCTTTCTCTTGTTTTGAGTTCTGTCACTGATTGGTTTGTGTTACAGCTGTGGGGCAATGACGCATAAGACAAAGTTGTGCACAGAGAGGCCAAGAAAGATAGGAGCAAAGTGGACTAACAAGAATATAGCTCCTGATGAAAAGATTGAGACATTCGACCTTGATTATGATGGGAAAAGGGATAGATGGAATGGTTATGATACTGCTAAATATGCGGAAGTGATCAAGAGGTATGAGGCTAGAGATGAAGCAAGAAAAGCATTCTTAAAAGAGCAGCAGTTGAAGAAGCTGGAAAAGAAACGTAACAAAAAGACTGATGAAGAAGAGTCTAGTGATGCTGATGATGAAGAAGAAGAAGAAGAAGAAGAAGGAGATGCTCTGAAACTTGATGAAGCCAAAGCTGATGAGAGCAAGCAAATGGATTTTGCTAAGTTAGAAAAACGTGTTCGTACTACTGGTGGTGGAAGCACAGGAACTGTTAGGTTGGTTTATATGTTTAATTTCTTGATTCTTGGAAATGTTTTGGCCATGTTTGATTGATATGTTCTCTCCTTAGGAACTTGCGTATACGTGAAGACACTGCAAAATATCTCTTGAATCTTGATGTCAATTCTGCTTACTATGATCCCAAGACTCGATCAATGCGTGAAGATCCTCTTCCCAACGCTGATCCAAACGAGAAGTTCTATGTGGTAAGTGCTTCTTGAGTCTGTAGCTTTGCAGTTACTTACATTGATCATTATTAATAGATGTAAAAATGCATCAGGGAGACAATCAATACAGAATGAGTGGAGAAGCTCTCGAGTTCAAGAAGCTTAGCGTTCACGCGTTGCAGTTATCTGAGAAAGGCCAGGAGGAGATCAACATGCAAGCTACTCCTTCTCAAGCCGAGCTGCTTTTCAAGAACTATAAAGAAGCCAAGGAGAAACTGAAGAAACAGATCAAAGAAAACCTCATGGAGAGATATGGGAATGCTGCATCTGTGGAAGAGATCCCGAAGGAGCTTTTACTTGGACAAAGCGAGGGAGAAGTGGAGTATGACCGCTGTGGAAGAGTTATCAAAGGAATGGTAATATTATGAACTACTCTGTCCTCAACAATCTTGATCTTTCTTTTTTGTTCATACATATTTTGTATCATAGCATCTCTTTTGTTTTTGATTGTCTTTTTGCAGGATTTGTCGGTACCTAAGAGCAAATATGAAGAAGATGTTTACATAAACAACCACACAAGTGTGTGGGGTTCGTGGTGGAAGGATCATCAGTGGGGTTATAAATGTTGTCAGCAAACAATCAAGAACAGCTATTGCACTGGAGCTGAGGGGATAGAGGCGGCTAAGGAAGCTGCAGATCTAATGAGAACCAATATCGAAAGACGTGCTGCAGCTTCTAATGGTTTAGATCAGATCTTCCATTTTGTTTTAATTTATGAAGTTTTTCTATGCGTATATCACTTAACTATGAATGTGATCTTCAGATAGGTCCGGTCCAGTAGAGGAGAAAAGATCAGCAACTTGGGGAAGTGAAACACCACAAGATCTTGCTCTTGACCGTCAGAAACTTGCGGAAGCTCTAAAGAAGGTAGCAAACTTGGTCCTAATAAGTCTAGCAGTGTGCTCATTCATGTCGCTAATGCCATTGGTTTGCACAGGAGGATGAGAGAAAGAGAGAGGAGAAAGATGAAAGAAAACGTAAATACAATGTCCAATGGAATGATCAGGTATAGGTGACTATAGAGATGTACCATATCTTTTGATTCGTGAGTCAACATTTATAATGAAAGTATGTTTCTAAAATTTAGGTTACGGCTGAGGACATGGAAGCTTATAGAATGAAAAGAACGCACGAGGATGATCCAATGAAGAATCTTCTGCACTAAAGTGGCTCTGTTTTACACAAACTAGATTCAAATTTTATGTTTCCAAATATTAGATACTTTTTGTTTTGTTTTCAAATATTATATAGTTTTTTAAAAAAAAATATTAGATAGTTAAATACACAACTAAAAGAAATTAACTTCAAAATACTAATTTTCTTTTGAAACTCACATGCCAAATTATTACATAGATTATTTGAAGAGGAAGCTACCAATTTGCATGTGATTTCTCGGCAAGGTTTGTGTTTTATATAAGTTACCCATATAAATTATCATTGTTGTGCCAACAGTAAAAATTGCCATAAGCAATTAAAAATAAATGCCTGCTTATTAAGAAAAGTTACAATAGTTAGGATTGTTCACATGTTAATATCAAATAAAAACTGAATTGCCAAACAAAACATTACTTCTAAGTTTCTAATTCTCTTAAAGTATTAATCCAACTTCTAAATTTAAATTTAACAAATTGTTTTAAAATAGATGAATGTATGGATCTACTCAAATAAGTATAAATAGTCAAATAAACCAGTTATGCCATAACTCATTTTTATATTTTATTTTAAAAAAATAAATTGGTTTCTAAACAATATTTATTACATAAAATAAAAAATAATAATTTTCTTGTACTCTTATTTTTTAATTCTGACAACGCTTTCAACCGTTAAGCATCTTTTATTATTAATTAAGCTTGAATAGTTGAATCCAAAAATACGATTTAATTATTTTCATAAAAAAATGAATGCCATAAACCAATGTTTTTATTTTTAGTTAACTTTGTAGATAATGCGAACATTGTTTCTATTAGATAGGTTTTTGGATATAAGTTGACAAAAAAAAAAGAAAAAAATAGTTTTTTGGAATAATTTGTCAAATACTTGAAAAGGTTCAAAAAAAAAAAGCAAAATATAAGAAAAAATACTGTTACACTGCTTTTTGTGCTGCTGTTTTTTTTATAGAAAATCTATATAATATAATTTGATAAGTTAATTTTCTACGTATCATGTTCACGTTAATTTTTAGAACGAATAATTACTGAGTTATCCTTAATGAATTAAATATATTTTATCTAACTGCCATTAATAATTTTTTGGGTTTTCTTTTTGTCTTAATTTTTATCATTAAGTTTGAATTTTAATTCCCTTTTTATTTATAACTGTTATAAGACGATATAACACTACAACAAATATGGCTTTTTATAGCATACAAATAACGCTATTATATGGTATACATAGCGGTTTCATAAATGCTATGGAATCAGCCGCTATAATAGAGTACCTATATACGATAGCGTTTTGGGAGGACGCTATCGTAGAGTAGCCTATAATAGCGTTACGCTCTTGCTGTGTAAAGATTATTTATTACACACTATTTGTGCTATAGAAAATTATATAACAGCTCTTATATTCTGCTGTATTAAACCTATTAATAGCTATTAATTTGTGTTGTTGTAAATGATTTAATAACTTTTTTATTTTGCTATATATTTTTGTAAAATAGTTATATTCTGTAGCCATCAATTACATTGTAGTAGCTTTACATTGGTGCTATTTGATGATGTGTCGCAGCAGTGGTATTGAGTTATGTATATTTGATTTATAGCTTCTATTTTGTGATATCAAGTCACTCTATCATGACTTATTTTATATGTTGTTTCGTGCAATAAAATAGCTTTTCGAAATACAATAACTGGTTCAGTATAAATACACCAAATGCTCATAAAGAAATCAACCAAGTCTGAAATTTAAATTCTCCATAATAGAAATACCATGTCATAATTAAGTTCAAAAGTAAGAACACAAGTGTCATTTGCACTAAGTACCATAAGTTTATAAGTTCATAAGTTCTAAAGCATGAAAGTAGAATACCATACTGGTCTTATTCCTCCTCACACGATGATAACTTTGTCTTCAGGCCATGCTATAGTGGTACCAATAGCATCCTCCATACACTCGATTGCAGATGTAGGCCTCCAAACCATGGCATCATCCACCTTGACTACATCAACCCACACACGAACTGCATTTTTTCCCAACGGAACAAAATGCACTAACTGTTCTGGTTGTTCGAAGACCAGCGTCCTTCTGCAACAACAACTTTCTGACCGGTAATGTCCAGCAGTTTGCACTTCTGACCTTCTTTCACAATCTATGTATGAGAACGATGTCCATTAGTGTAAGACATAGGAAATCAACACAACCTACACTAATACTTACCTTCTGAGAGCTTGAAGGAGTTTGTGCCACTGGTTTAGAAATCTTAGCAGGAGCCGGTGGAGTGTGTAGTTGTGAGTGCGTACGAGGAGATGATGTAGCTGGTGACTGAGTGTCTAAATTGCCGAATATAACTCTGCTGACAGGCCATGCTACATACGTCTTCAAACAATCAACAAGGTTTGAGTATTTTTCCGTTGGCCTCCAAAGAAAAGTCTGAGGTACCGTCACCGCATCTACATATACTTTCACAGCATTTGGTCCAAGAGGAAGGCCATCCACCAAGGCTTTGGGATCACGACTCTCCCAACGACCTTCAGCAACAGTTTCTTCATCGTGTGTTAACCAATGTAGAAGTTTTGCACTTGTTCTTCTCTACTGTCTCAGGGCTCTGTCAAACCAATAAATCCAACATATGAAAAACACTACTTGATTAATAGATTTTATAAAACTGAAACGTAGACAGCAAACTGAGATGAGGACTGAAAACCTTACTTTACCAAGTATGTCATCTGTATCGATTTCCTCCTCAAGAACAAGAACAGAATCTTGAGGCCACACCACTGTTTCTCCTACAGCCTGACCAATAGTGTAAATTTTCGGCGCCGGTCTCCAAAGAAATGCATCTACTTCAAAAGCCGTCTCAACTACCACCTTAACTGAATTATGGCCCAATGGCACATTGTTAACAAACTCCATTTCATCACAAGACAGATAACGACCCTCGGCTACTTTGCATTCCTTGTCACACCAATCATATAGGATACACTTAGGCTGCGGTGTCCTATTATTCGTCACACTCTACAAAGATTAATCAACACAACTGTTACATTCCATTCAAGCTAGTTTCTCATAAGAATACTATTTCCACTAGTACTTACTCTTGGTGCTGAATTCTCACCCTCTTCTGAGTCTGGCCGCTGGAAATCCAACATAAAAATAAGGTTAGGCATTTTTAAAGAAAACAATAACCAATGGAGAGTTGCTCTGAAAAAACTTACTCGAGTATTCATTTTAGCAAGAGCCTCTTGCAATTCTTGGACCTGCTGCATCAAATGATTTTGTGTCTGTTGCATTTGAGTCACATACTTGTTCTTCACTTCGAAAAAAGCCAGTTTGCTCACACTCATTCCTCTACCCATAGCCCTCAATCGTCCAGGATTGTCAGGTCCCAAGATTTGAGTAAGAATATCGTCTTTTGGGTTTGATGATGATGATCCATGATGCTCAGACCTAATAAACTCATTTGCCTTTTCCTGTCACATGTTCGAATTTTTAGTATGATTTTTAACTATAATATTAAACATCACAAAGAATAAGAGAGAACAAATTAAAAGTTACTATTTTCTCAGCAGCATCTGTGTTTACTGCAGTACCATCCTTTTTAGTACGCGACTTCACCCACACATTCAGTCTCGTCACTTCATCAGGAACAGAGCTCTCTTTTTTCTGCATAATGATTCAGGTTAACGATGAAGGAGCAAAACAATTTAAAAAAAAAGAGAGACAAATACACTAATCAGGCTCGTTCATAGGAAATATATATATACTTACTAGATCTTCTGCCAATCTAACCATTCCTTTACGGCTACATGTGTGAGGAATCTGCTTACGTCTTCTTTCCTTGTACGACTCCCTAACAGCCTATATAGAAGTGTTAGCAAGCAGATGTAGGATAATATAACTAATTAAAATGTCATACCTTGAACTCTTTACTAGTCTTCTCTTTCACAAACTTCCTCCACTCTGCAAGTTGAATATTATCCGGCTTCAACTTCAAACGCTCTGTGTGATTCTCAGCATTCAGAATCTGATTAACCAAGCGTGATTTAGAGGCCCTCCATATGCATCCCATCTGTTTCATAACTGCCGCTTTCTCGTACTCCCCATCCAGTTCAAAACGTAACTACAAGAACAATAAGAGTTGTAAGGCAGATAACGAAAAATAATTTACAGTGTCAACAGAAACAAATTACCTGAACAGACTTCCATAGAACAATTTTCCGGTCCTCGCCAATTTTTCTCCAATCATCTATCACGACAGGAACATGTTCCCTTACCAAGGGACCTAAGTAAGAAGATAGCTTAACTGATCCTGCTCCACAAGGTTCTCCAAACTCGGTGAAATCCACTTTAATTCGTGCATTAGGATCTCTCGCAATATCTTTCATCTTCGTTGCTCCTCTACGTTTCTTAGACCGGGGCTGTACCATATTAGTATCCTCATCAGAAATCTTTGCACCTTCGGCGTATTTGTTGGGTTCTTCTCCAGGAGCCGTAGCATATTCAGAATCTTTGTTGAGTTCTTCTCCACCATCAGTAGCAGGTTCAGAATCTATGATGGGTTCTTCTACAGGAGCATTACCACGTCCTGCATCTTGGTTGAGTTCTTCTCCTTCGTCATTAGCACCTCGTGGTTCATCAAGCTGTGGCTGTGTCGGGTTGTCTTTGTATAGAGGCAGTGATTCCTCAATCCCATGGTAAGTTGTGGCGATGAATTGAGGTTCATCATCTTGTGGTTGGCTTTTCCTTTTCCTGGATTGCTTTTCCCTTTACCACCAGCCATGAAAATCCTACAATAAAACTCAAGAGAAACTCAACAATTAGCTCATACTCAAACCAACTCAAACATGAATCCTAAATAGTAAATTCAATGCAATCAATCATTTATTCCATAATAGATAATCAACCAAAAAATGTAATGCAAACCCAAGAATTCTTAATCATAGAAATCAAACATATATTCATTCAGTATCAGCTCTGACATAATCAGCTTCCTCTGATATGTCTTCTAGACTCATATCCATTTCCGAAGGCAGTAGACCTACTTCTGGCTGTAACTCATCCACTTTCTCATCACAGTATCTTCTAGTTGGACCCTTCATTACTACATACCAACTTGATTCATCATTTTCTCTTGAGTAAAATATCTGTCTCGCCTGAGATGCTAAAATGAAAGGATCCTTTCCAAAGGATATGTGGCTGTGATTAAAATTAACCAGCGTAAAGCCGTCCTCTACCTTTACACCGTTACCTTTAACTGCTCATTCACACCTGAATATTGGCACGTAGAAGGCATTGTAATCCAGTAGAATAATATCAACTACTCTTCCATAGTAGGATACAACGTCTACCACCTGAGATGTGTCCCTTGCACTTGATCTACACATTGCTGTTGCCTCATAATAAACCCCACTATTCTGACTTAGCCTATGCACTTCCTCGTATGAAACCGTAGGCCATCACAATGTAGCCTGTGTAAGATCTGGCTATACTACGAGGTCCATAAGCCAGCCACTTCAGTGTCTCTTCCTCAGCAGATGAATCAATAGGTTTCTAAAATTTATTTAAAAAAATAGGTCAGTTAAAGTACATGGGTATAAATTCGAATAAATAAACATTTCAAGAACCAAGAGACCTGTTGCTTTAGCCAACCCGCGAATTTTTCAGTGTGCATACGCCATAAATAAGTTGCATCCCGTTGACATCTACTATTTGACTCTTGTAGATGCTGTAAATGAGCACTTGCATATGAAAAAAAGCAAACCTCAGTTCAAAGAATCTAAAATAAGTTTCAATGAATAATATTGTAAGTAGTAAGAGAAACTTACTCAACAAATGGATCCACCATAGCCGTATAGGACAACCCATAGCCGTATAGGACAACAAACTTACTCAATATATAGGACAACACATTTTACCCTTCACTTTACAACCAGCCAGATTTCCGTAAGCCGGGAAATCACTAATAGTCCAAAGAAGCATTGCCTTAAGCGTAAAGGTAGTCTTACTAACTGCATCGTATGTTGACTCGCCTATTGACCACAAATGATTTAAATCTTCTATCAAGGGCTCTAAGTAAACATCTATACTATTACCCGGTTGATGTGGTCCTGGAATCAGCAGACTGAGCATTATGTTCTCCTCCTTCATACATAAGTTAGGAGCCATGTTGTAATTCACCAGTAACACAGGCCAACAACTGTATCGGCTGTTCTTCATACTGAAGGGATTAAATCCATCTGTTGAAAGCCCAAGTCGCAAGTTCCTCTCCTCCGCTGCAAACGACGGATACTTGTCATTCATTGACTGCCAAGTAAACAGAGTCTACTAGATGGCGCAGTTTCCCATCGTCATATCGCAGGTATGTCAACTCGAGGAGCCCTCTTTTCCCAGACTGTTTTCTATTTTTGGGCTATTGTTATTTCTTCAACAACAATGAGACATATCCCTGGCCTGGTTGAGATCCTCCTCCTTTTTTATCAAACTTTTTTTTTAAGCCTTCCTTTCCTCTAAAACTATTGCAACGGAGGCAAACTTTTCCGGTGGCCCATAAATACAAACTTCCTACTATTCTTCAGCCACAAACTATCTGTGTGCTTCCCGCATATAGGACAACCCATTTTACCCTTCACTTTACAACCAGCCAGATTTCCGTAAGCCGGGAATATCACTAATAGTCCAAAGAAGCATTGCCTTAAGCGTAAAGGTAGTTTACTAACTGCATCGTATGTTGACTCGCCTATTGACCACAAATGATTAAATCTTCTATCAAGGGCTCTAAGTAAACATCTATACTATTACCCGGTTGATGTGGTCCTGGAATCAGCAGACTGAGAATTATGTTCTCCTCCTTCATAACATAAGTCAGGAGCCATGTTGTAATTCACCAGTAACACAGGCCAACAATTGTATCGGCTGTTCTTCATACTGAAGGGATTAAATCCATCTGTTGAAAGCCCAAGTCGCAAGTTCCTCTCCTCCGCTGCAAACGACGGATACTTGTCATTCATTGACTGCCAAGTAACAGAGTCTACTGGATGGCGCAGTTTCCCATCTGTGCTCTTGTTATTGAAATGCCATTGTAAATCCATTGCCACTTTCTCCGATCTGAACATCCTTTTCAGACGAGGTATTACTGGAAAGTATCTCAAAACCTTCTGTGGAACACCCTTCTTGATTTCACCAGTATGCATGTTGGTCTTCCATCTAGACGCTTTGCATGTTGGACAACTCTCAGCCGTCTTTCAGCTTCTTTCTAAATAAGCAGCAGTCGTTAACACAAGCATGAATCTTTTGATATCCCATATCAAAAGTTTTCAAAAACTTCTTAACATCATAAGTTGATGTGTGCAGCACATTGTCTTCAGGTAACATATTTGGCAATGTTTGCAGCAAGTCATCAAAGCTCTTGTCTGACCACCCATTCTGAGATTTAATCCTAAACAGTGAAACTACAGTTGATAGTTTGCTATGACTCGAACACGTCGGATACAAGGGGGTCTCAGCCTCTGCAAGTTTTGCTAAGAACTCATCTTCTTTCCTGTCCTCACCCTCAACTGACTCACGTAACTGTGACCCCCTATTTGCTAAATCCTCATCTAGACAGTTTGCAGCTTCATATAAACTAAGAATCTCACCATTCCAGCATCTATCTTTGACATCCACTACATCAACAGAGCTACCATCTCCATGGTGAAACCAATCCGACCGTACCTTGTAAGCATCATCCATTCCATTTATAACCAAATGAGAGACAACCTCCTCACTTGTATGGCGATACAGATTACGACATCGGGCGCTATGGACATACAATCTTCCCATTAACTCCTAACTTATCAGTAACACCATTGACAAAACCTCGGGCAGCTCTCTCGTATGCAGGATCAACTCTAAAGTTCATGAAAAAAAAAAGTTATGAGGATAATTTTTGAAATGTATAAGCTGAACACTTAAAGAAATGTACATACCTACTTAAATGCACCCACGACTTGTCCAACATTATTAAAACCCTTGCCATAGTTCAAACAAGTGTACATGGTTCAAGCAATAACAAGAATATAAATTTTGCTTCAACGTGTAAACCGCAAACAACAAGATCAATGTCTACAAAAAAATTATAATCTGAGAATAAGTGATCGATGTATCTACCTCGACAGAATGTAGAAGCTGTAAGCTTGTGAAGACACGAACCCGCACCTGCAAAAAAAAAATCCTGATTAATGGAAACAAATATGAACCCAAAACCTAACTAATCACAACTTGAGTCAATCGAATCTAAAGCCTAATTACTTTCACAACTTCAATCGAATCTAATCTAAGACCTATATACTTTCACAACTTGGATCAATCGAAGTTAAGACCTCACTCTTAAATTAGAATCTCGGATTTGAAATTGGAGATGATGATGGCTGAATCCAATTGTAGACTCTGTTACGGATGGTGAGCGGTTTTGAAATCAACTCGGAGATGGTGGAGAGATGTAGTGCAGAGGGAGGGTTGGTGAGCGATGAGAGATCGAGGCGGATATGGTGGAGAGAGGTTGTGGAGAGGAAGGTTTGGTGAGCGATGGAGTCGTAGATGGAGGAGAGAGGATGTGGAGAGGAAGGGAAGATGGAGAAAACGCGGCGGAGATGGTGGAGAGATGATGTGGAGAGGAAGGGAAGATGGAGAAAACGCAGCGGAGATGGTCGAGAGATGATGTGGAGAGGAAGGGTTGGTGAGCGATGAAGTCGGAGATGGTGGAGAGAGGATGTGGAGAGGAAGGGAAGACGGTGAAACGAGTCGGAGATGGTGGAGCTCGATGGAGGTGGAGAAGAAAGGGAAGACGGCGAGAACGAGGTAAATCCGATCCCTTCTATTTTTTTTAATGCTATGAAAAAGTTATGTTCTTAAAACATACCGCCTAAATCAATTTTTTCACTAAGTGTTGGCGCTAATCAGGTGATTAGTGATTTTTTTATATGTTAACTGTTTTCTCGGCATAGCATAAGTAAAATGCTATAATTTTGCTAGCCAGACTTCCAAATACTTTTTCATAGCAGTTAGGAAAATTGTGCTATCTTAATCTGCTATCAATACCTATATTTGTGTAGTGATACTTTAAATGGTTGAAATTTGAAAGTTTGAGATTTTATGACCAATTCCCAATCTAATATATCAATCTTCATATTTACCAATTACAAATTCTAAATTTTATAATTTAAAACACTTTTTTCAGTTATGTTCATATATAAAGCGAAACCAACATTTGATGACTTTGTCCTTTGGAAACGATCAATTAATTAACGATTGTTTAAAATCGATTTGGACATTTTATCCGGGATCAGAAAATCTAAATCGGAACCGAAATACCTGACCAGAACTAAAAATTTACAAGTACCTAGTTAGATCTACAATTTCTTAACTCGAAAGAACCGAAAACCGGAAAAACCAACCCAAATAGATGGGATCCAAAAATCCTTTTGGGAAAGGATCAGTTAGATAATTTATTTATTTCCATCACTCGAAGCTGAACTTGGTGCGAGGTAATTAAATTAGGTTTAATCGAACCGATCTGGTTTTGATATTACTGATTAGTAAAAAAAAGAAATATTGTAAGTTAATAAATGTTTAGTGACTGATTAGTTTTTAAAAAAAAAAGGAAATAGTCTAATAAGTTAATTAATCTTTAACTAATGATTAGCGGATAAAGTAGTTACAACAACGTTACCTATATATACAGACCAAATAGACCGAGAGTGTTTACTTTGCTATCTTTCTTTTCTCCAACCTTTGTCTTAGCTTCTTCGTATTGAAAACTAGGGTTCCGCTTTTCTTAGTGAAGAAGAAGAAAAAGAATGGTGAAAAGAGGAGGAACGAAGAGGAAGGCTGAGATAAAGAAGATTACAGATAAAAACTCAAAGGCAACAACGTTCACGAAGCGTAGAGATGGTCTCTTCAGTAAGGCTGCACAGCTCTGTCTTCTCGGCGATGCTCAGATCGCTGTCTTAGCGACTCCTTCTTCTTCCAATTCCAACGTCTCTTTCTTCTCCTTCGGACACTCTTCGGTTGATTCGGTGGTCTCCGCTTACCTCTCCGGACAGAGGCCCGTTCCTGTTCCTGTTCCTGTTGAGGAAGAAAGCAAAGAGACGAAGGAAGACATAGGAATATGCATGGCTAGGAAGGATCTAGGTTTAGGTTATTGGTGGGATGATGAGAAGCTTGAAAGATCAAAGGATCCTCAAGAGATCATGCAAAGCCATTGAGTCCTTGAAGATACTGCAGAGGGATGCGGAGCGGTTGCTTGAGGATGAAGCTATTGATTTTGATCAAAGAGAAGGTTCACTTGTTGTCAATGAGAAGAACGAGAAGATACTGCAGAAGGATGCGGAGCGGTTGCTTGAGGATGAAGCTATTGATTTTGATCATGACAAGAAGAGTAAGAGTGAGGTTAATCAAACCCTAATCGTGGAGGATGAATTACTACCTTCAAGTTCCAACGATATTGCAGAACAAACCCTAGTCACTACAAAGGATGATCAGATAAACATCATGTCTGTTTCTGACAGTTTCTGCAACAACGCTGATTTGTCTCATGCTGAGGAAAAGTTGCAAGAGTGTAGCAACAGGATCTTGAGCAACTCCCCAGTGACGAGAAAACTGAAGATGAAGTCAACAACAACAATGCTGTGTTATTACCTGCCGCAGAAGGATTGAATAATGAGCAAGATATGCGTGATTATGATATATCTGATGTTGATTGGGATTCACTTTTTGATGTTTGGAGCAGCGATGAGTATGCAGCTTATTTTCCCATGTGGTGATGATGAGTCAGTGATTACTAGGTAGTACTGGTTTGTATGTAATTTTTGGAGAGTCTGGTTTGATCTTGGCATCAGTTTCTTTCTCTGATGATAAAGAGTTTGAGTTGTATTATTCTTTAGTTCAATATTTTTAGCTTCAATTTCAAAATCATGAGATTGTTTAATGAAATAGTTGTATAATCAGTGTATGCCTTTTTTTTACATCTTTCACTGTTGTCTATTGGAATTGAATGTTCTTTAAGTAAAAAAAAATGGAGTTATGGAGAGTTCTTGTGGATATGTGTTTGTCTACAACTCTTTTAGATTTAAACGAATAAAAAGAAATTTCATCTTAAAAATGTATTTCATTCTCAAAAATTTACATTTTTTACTTTCATAATTTTAAGTCGATTTTTTATATCCCACTTGCATGCTTTGGATTTTCCAAAAACATATTTTGTGCCTTTTTTTGGCAAATATACATATTATTACAAGATATTATATGTGGTATCAAAACCACCATTATATATGGTTATTCCTAACCATTTTGACTTTTAAAAAGTACAATACACATGTCAGTTTCAGTCATATTGATATGAGATTATTCATTTTTAACTCGCGTTACGCATTGATAAAATATGAATGGTTTGATCATTATCAACAACATTATATTTTCTATGACAAATGATTCTTATGTGTCAGACCTCTCCCAAATTTAGTTTGAGCCGTCGACTCATGAATCCGTTTTTATCCATTTCATTTGATCTCTTAAAGATCAAAATGTTGTTTGTGATTATGTATCACCATACTTGAAACTTACTCCAAAAAGAAAAAAAATCTGAAAAAATAAATCAAAAACGCTACACACATTCTTGGTAATTAAACCAAATCATCACATTAACCTAGTCAAACTATTAACACAATTTGAAAATAAATAAATTATTTGATCATATAAACGCACATTTTTCACCACGTTTAATAAATGCTTTTGATAATTTCATGTCAAAAATCAATGGTAAGAAAAATTTCACTTTCACAGTAAGATACTCAAACCTGTAAACATGGTCAAAGCCTTAGTGAGTAATAACAGTTCTTTTAAATTTATGTTTATGAAATAGTAAATTATCAAAACCGACAGTTTTTTTAACTTCAATTAAATTCAAAATCGAAAGAATCAAACTTTAGATACCTAATGAATAAATTTCAGAGATGAAACCAATAAAATATACAAAAACCGACTTCCCTTTTATGGTTCAAGTAGTGACTAGAACGAATGGCACTTACCTCTTCAAGCTATTGGAGAAGAGTGATTTCCATCATAGGGAATTATCTAATACCAGCAACACAATCAAATCAATTCTAATACCTATTCCGAATATAGATTTACTTGTCCTTAAAATTTTTTTTAACAAGTATCAATATTATTAGTGCAAAAAACTAGAACAATAATTCAAAGATTTAAGAGTGTAGGAACCTTATTTTACTACAATGGGAACAACTGATATTTTTAAAAAATAATTAGAACATAAATCAAAACTACAATACCGAAATAAACGAATAAAGAAGAATTGTAGAGTCGAGATGATTAATCTATTTTCTTAAAATCTTAAACACCCTGTAGTGTGACGGTTGCATAGCGCTCAGATTCCTAGGATAAAACTGCATATGTTTCTATCTCCCATCACTGAAGAACATAAACCTGCTGAATCTAAATTTTGTGTTGTACTCTCAAACCCAAAATACAAAAAAAAAATACTAGCATAAGGGCATCATTATCCCAAAAACCAAAATGGGGTATATTTTTTAAAAATAAAAATAAAAAACGAAC
Organism: Moricandia arvensis; assembly: GCA_905132765.1. NCBI lineage: Eukaryota > Viridiplantae > Streptophyta > Magnoliopsida > Brassicales > Brassicaceae > Moricandia > Moricandia arvensis. Next base: position 7,024 of record CAJHQP010006193.1, on the reverse strand, counting down.
CAATCGCGGGCTGCCACGTGTCAGTGGGGCCCGCGAACAGTTACAAGAACCAGTTCTTAATTAGCATTTTTAAGAAACTGGTTTTTGGTTTTTAGTGGGTTCCACCACTTAAGAAATCTACTAAAAACCTCGAATAATGATGCTCTAACTATTCTAAGTGGAGAATTGTTTCTTTGTTTTTTTTTTCTGTTTCTTGAAAATGAGAACACAAATGTTGTTTTATAGCTTGGAGAGTGTAAAACGTGCACTGTCACATATGAAGTATTCATTAAGGTATTGATTATTATTATGGTGAGTTACTCATTGACCAATCAATGACTACATTATTTTTCAAAGCTCATTTTATTCAATTGACTAACTCAAATGCAACAAAATACTATCTAATGGTTTTATAAAATAATATTAGGAGTAAGATTTATAAAATAAGTTAATAAACTTATTCAAATATAATTCAAGCCCATACATCCAAAGTGAAACATTTGCTGAATTTTTATTTTTAAGAAAATGTATAGCTTAAAAGCCTTTTATATCATTCACTTTATACCTTCATTTTTCATTCAAAAACAACTCCGATTTTGACATGTGATTACACTCTTTCATAGTGTCAAACATTCAGTTATTCCGGCAAACACCCTTCATCCAAAAACTCAACAAAAAATGATTTTAACTATTTAGTTAAAAATAGTTCCAACAGTAGCAAGTAGAGATGATATTTGGGACAATGAAAGGATTCCCCATGAAAAAAAGGCAGAAGAAAAGCTTAAAGAGAATGAGGAAGCATTGGAACTGCTCACTTTGGGGAAGTTGTACAATTCCACAAAAGATTTCACCGAGCTTGCCGTTATGAAGCATTCCTTGAAAACTGCATATGACATTAAGCTCTATAAGTCTCAGGGTACGAAGGTTGGTTCAAAGTGTGCTGATACAGATGTTGAATGCCCATAAAGAGTGTAGTGTTGACATAAACTGTCTTACATCTCCTTTATAGTTACAGGGTTAATCGCCTTGAACTCAACGACTATCATCGAAAATTAAATTAAATGCCACGAGGACTATTTAGTTTTAAATCAAGTTTAAAGTGAATTATAGATTGGCAGAGAGAAGAAGAAAGAAAAATTAGGAATCAAGATACAAATTGGGGTGATTTAGAAATTTTCTCTTTTTTTCTTGACAACGTGATTTAGTGATTTTAGAGACAAGCCTACGTCGTTTGATTTGACAGTGAACTAAAACCTCTAATTAACAGTGTTTTAATTTTCTGTTAGTGTGTTTAACGGCATGTTGTATTTGGCCTGGTCAACAAAATTTTTTGAATTAAAAACAAGCTAACAAAAACCTGAAGAAGTTCTTGCTTTAATGGTCAAAATTTGAAAGTTTGAGATTTTTATGAATAGTTTCCCAATCTAATATATCAAGCTTCATATTTATCAATTACAAATTCTAAATTTTATAATTTATAACGCTTTCTCTTTCTCCAGTTATGTTCAAATATAAAATGGAACCAGCAGTGATGACTTTGTTCGACTCAAAAAGCCTTTTGGAGAAGAACAAGTTAAGATTAAACTCCATAGATACCACATACAAGACATTCCTCATGAATATGCTCAAATTGCCTTGGAGAAGACAGGGGCGTGACTACTGAGATCTTCCAGCACCTACACAATTACCCAATTTCAATGGTTTTTGGCAACTTTCCTAGCTAGTGATTAAAAAAAGGGAACCTTGGAGGCACAATCACCAACAGAGATGCTAAGAACATTAGTATCCCTCATAGGGTTCGAGAGCTTCTTCTCCGATGCATGCACCACGCCACGTAACAGAATATTGAATCCTAAAAAATGTCTAAATCAAGAAAAGATGCAAAAGCTTTGTCAATCTTGATTTACCTCAGTCATGGCTGTCGATCGGGGATCAATATTCATTAGCCAACCAAGAGATAATATAAAATAGAGGTTGGAAAGCCTAATTCAATCAAAACCTTAAAGAAGAATAATCGAAAAAGAAAGAAGACAAGGGGCTGTTCATGCAATTTTGGGGGGGAAAGAAAAAGGATCAGTTAGATAATTTATTTATTTCCATTACTCGAAGCTTGAACTTGGTGCGAGTAAATTAAATTAGGTTTATTCGAACATATCTGGTTTTGATATTACTGATTAGTAAAAAAGGAAATATTGTAAGTTAATAAACGTTTAGTGACTGATTAGTTTTAAAAAAAAAAGGAAATAGTCTAATAAGTTAATTAATCTTTAACTAATGATTAGCGGATAAAGTAGTTACAACAACGTTACCTATATATACAGACCAAATAGACCGAGAGTGTTTACTTTGCTATCTTTCTTTTCTCCAACCTTTGTCTTAGCTTCTTCGTATTGAAAACTAGGGTTTCGCTTTTCTTAGTGAAGAAGAAGAAAAACAATGGTGAAAAGAGGAGGAACGAAGAGGAAGGCTGAGATAAAGAAGATTACAGATAAAACTCAAAGGCAACAACGTTCACGAAGCGTAGAGATGGTCTCTTCAGTAAGGCTGCACAGCTCTGTCTTCTCGGCGATGCTCAGATCGCTGTCTTAGCGACTCCTTCTTCTTCCAATTCCAACGTCTCTTTCTTCTCCTTCGGACACTCTTCGGTTGATTCGGTCATCTCCGCTTATCTCTCCGGACAGAGGCCCGTTCCTGTTCCTGTTCCTGTTGAGGAAGAAAGCAAAGAGACGAAGGAAGACATAGGAATATGCATGGCTAGGAAGGATCTAGGTTTAGGTTATTGGTGGGATGATGAGAAGCTTGAAAGATCAAAGGATCGTCAAGAGATCATGCAAGCCATTGAGTCCATGAAGATACTGCAGAGGGATGCGGAGCGGTTGCTTGAGGATGAAGCTATTGATTTTGATCAAAGAGAAGGTTCACTTGTTGTCACGGACGAGAAGAACGAGAAGATACTGCAGAGGGATGCGGAGCGGTTGCTTGAGGATGAAGCTATTGATTTTGATCAAAGAGAAGGTTCACTTGTTGTCACGGACGAGAAGAACGAGAAGATACTGCAGAAGGATGCGGAGCGGTTGCTTGAGGATGAAGCTATTGATTTTGATCATGACAAGAAGAGTAAGAGTGAGGTTAATCAAACCCTAATCGTGGAGGATGAATTACTACCTTCAAGTTCCAACGATATTGCAGAACAAACCCTAGTCACTACAAAGGATGATCAGATAAACATCATGTCTGTTTCTGACAGTATCTGCAACAAACGCTGATTTGTCTCATGCTGAGGAAAAGTTGCAAGAGTGTAGCAACATGGATCTTGAGCAACTCCCCAGTGACGAGAAAACTGAAGATGAAGTCAACAACAACAATGCTGTGTTATTACCTGCCGCAGAAGGATTGAATAATGAGCAAGATATGCTTGATTATGATATACCTGATCTTGATTGGGATTCACTTTTTGATGTTTTGATTACTAGGTAGTACTGGTTTGTATGTAATTTGTGGAGAGTCTGGTTTGATCTTGGATCAGTTTTCTTTCTCAGATGAGACAAAACTGGTCCAACTCAATGATAAGAGTTTGAGTTGTATTATTCTATTTGTAGTTTCAATTTCAAAATCATGAGATTGTTTATAGTTCTTTAACCACTGTATGCCTTTTTTACATCTTTCACTGTTGTCTATTGGAATTGAGTATAAAAGAATCTCTGGTACACTTGAGTCAATAAAATGCATGAAGAACAACGAACACATACCACCTCCAAGCATTAATGCATTGAAAGTCTGTTACTTAGGATTCCATAAACTTTAGGAAGACAGATAGACAAAGTCAAAATCTTTTGCAAGGAAGAGAATGTTTCATGTTCAGATTCCCTATTTTTCTTTCTATTGACTTCACATAGAGAGTGAGAGTCACTGTGGTTACTATTCTTTTTTTATTACAACAACTTTCCGTAAAACATTGAAATTTTTGTTATCAACGGTATCAAGAAGATAAAAATGATAATAAAATTATATGAGTTTGAAGTATTATTTAATATATAATCATATTAATAAACACATTGTCTAATAAACTTATTCAAATCTAATTCAAGCCCATATATCAAAAGTGAAACATTGCTAAATTTTTATTTTTTAGCCAAAAGTATAGCTTGTAAGCTTTTATATCATGACTTTGGACCTTCATTTCTCATTCAAAAACAACTATGATTTTTACATGTGGTTACACTACGTTAATAGTGTCAAACATTCGGTTATTTCGACAAATGTCTTCGTCCGGAAGCTCACCAAAAAATGGTCTAAAACCAATTTCGTCAAAACAAGTTCCAACAATCCCCCCCCCCCCACATTGAGTAGAAATGGACTATATGCAGTAGACGACTAGAAATACTTGACGTCCTATACAAGTCTCGACAAGACTATATTAAAGAATTTGAGAGTACAACGAAATATCCATTGCATGATGAGTGGTAGCATTTTTTAGCCTTGAACCCGTCATTGTTAATAACTATCAGATTTACTCGGCTAGGTAGTAAAACATAATATCTTGAATCATCCGGGCTGTGGTGTAAACCTAAACAACTATAACACAACTTCATTCTCTCAGAGAACTTAGGTTATTTGTTGTGTTCATTTTGGTCGTGAAAAATGCATTGTTAATCATTAGTGAACTTAGAGAATGTAGCATTTTCTTCATTCTTCTAGAAACAACCGCATTTCACACTCACAAGGTGATTTGTCATTACTACCATGTACTACTCCATTCATATTTCAAAGCTATAAAAACAAATCATTAAAAGCGATTATCCTCTATTCTTACATGTAGCATTGTTTAATTATCATAGGAACTGGGTATATACCGAAGTTTTACGGTGCTTTTGGGCAGATTTTGTTTGATTTAGTTAACTTCTTAAATTTATTTCCTGGGATCTCCAATCAGTTAGGTAGAGTTACCGCCAAAGCATATCTTAATTCATAGGCTTTAACCCATTCACCTTTATTAAATGAATCATAGGTTGTCATCATATTGAACATAATCTCTTGAGATTAGTCGAGATCAATGTTGATAATTTTTGTCCCCTTTTTTCAAGATACAATTAACCATTGTACATAAAACTCTGGTACCTGACACTAGTTTTTTTCTAAAAATCATATTTGATAATATCACTGAGTTCATATAGCCTCTTGCCAAAGAATTTATATGTTAAGCAAAATTTCCCCCACATTTTTTTTGAGATAACTCAAGACATGCATATTTACATTTAACATTTCTTAAGGGCTTAGAAAAGTTAATCTACAACTCTTTTAGATTTAAAAAATAAAAAGAAATTTCAAAAATTATTACCATTTTCTTAAAAATGTATTTCATTCTCAAAAATTTACATTCTCAAAAAATTACATTTTCATCAAACTACTTTCATAATTTTCTCAAGTTGATTTTTTATATCCCACTTGCATACTTTGGATTTTTTCAAAAACATATTTTTTGCCTTTTTTTGGAAATATACATGTTATTACAAGATATTATATGTGGTATCAAAACCACAATTATATATGGTTATTCCCAACCATTTTGACTTTAAAAACTACAATACACATGTGAGTTTTCAGTCATATTGATATGAGATTATTTCATTTTTTAACTCTCGTTACGCATTGATAAAATATGAATGTTTTGATCATTATCAACAACATTATATTTCTATGACAACTGATTCTTATGTGGCAGACCTCTCCCAAATTTAATTTGAGCCGTCGACTCACGAATCCGTTTTATCTATTTCATTAGATCTTTTAAAGATCAAAATGTTGTTTATGATTATGGTAACACCATACTTGAAACTTACTCCAAAAAGAAAAAAAAATCTGAAACAATAAATCAAAAACGATACACACATTCTTTGTAATTAAACCAAATCATCACATTAACCTAGTCAAACTATAAACAGAATTTGAAAAAATAAATTATTTGATACGAAAAATATTAGCATAACTATTTTCAGTGGGAAAATTGTTTCTTTGTTTTTTATTTTATTTTATTTTTCTAATGAGAACACCAAGTGTTGTGTTATAGGCTCGCAAAGTCTAAAACGTACATTGTGACATACGGAGTATTTATTAACGTATTGATTATCATTATGGTGAGTTAGTCCTTTGACCGATCAATGACTACATTATTTTCAATGCTCATTTTATTCAATTGACCAACTCAAATGCCAACAAAATACTTTCTATTGGCTTTATATTTTATATTTAACAAACATAAAAATAATATTAGGAATAAATTTATAAAATAAGTTAATAAAAGTATTCAAATCTAATTCAATCCCATATATCCAAAGTAAAACATTTGCTGAATTTTATTTTTAGCCAAATGTATAGCTTATAAGTTTTTTTTATATTATTCACTTTAGACTTCCGTTTCTCATTCAAAACAACTCCGATTTTGACATGTGGTTACACTCCTTCATAGTGTCAAACATTCGGTTATTCCGACAAACGTCTTCATCCGGAAACTCACCAAAATGGTCTTAAACCATTTCCGGTCAAAAACGAGTTCCAACAGTAACCGGTAGAGATGATAGTTGGGACGATGAAAGAATTCCTGATGAAAAAAGTTGCAGAACAAAAGCTTAAAGAGAATGAGGATGAAATAGAACTGCTCATTTTGGGGAAGACTTACAATTCTACAAAAGATTTCATCAAGCTTGCCGTTCTGAGGCATTCCTTGAAAACGAGATTCGACGTTAATCTCTATAGGTCTTAGGGTATGAATGTTGGTTCAAAGTGTGCTGATACAGATGTTGAATGCCTATGGAGAGTGTAGTCATGACATAAACTGTCTTACATCTCCATTATAGTTACATGGTTAATCGCCTTTGAGCTCAACGATTATCATCCAAAATGTAATTACATGCCACGAGGACTGTTTAGTTTTAAGTCGAGTTTAAAGTGAATTAGAGATTGGCAGAGAGAAGAAGAAAGAAAAATTAGGAATTAAGAAAAATATAGAGGTGATTTAGGATTTTTCTCCTTTTCTCTTGACAACGTG